>WNHD01010230.1:0-10099 GCA_011057455.1 Ganaspis sp. Gsp50
TTATGGTAATATTACAACCTTATTGTAAAATTACCATAACCTAAAATGTAAATTCGCAGTTGCAAAAGTAAAATATATAAATTCATTTTTTACAGTGTACACTAAACAGCTTTTTAGGTTATGTTAAAGTGTTAAAAACTATTTTTAAAACTAGCAAAAATCAATATTTGCATTAATATTAAACACGACCAATATCTTTACAAAAGCTCTCTTCATCGAAAAGAATAGAAAATTGTTATTAAATTCTCTATTGGAATTATGCAAATTAGATGAACATATATAATACATCAGTGATGTAAGCACGATAAAAAAATTGTGAAATAACTGCTAATACGTGTGAATCATTTTATGTAATGGAGAAAAGTGTTGTCTACTCGGCAAAATCGCAATAACTTACCTTGTGCCCATCTTCTGAAGACATCTTCCTTGACACTCGGTCCCCAAAGAAGAATTTTGATATTTTCTAAAAGCTCTGCAGCATTGTCTGCCATCCTCAACACGCGAAAAGCTTTTTACGAGAGGTTAAAGCACACCATGAACGTACCACCTTATTTTAAAAGGAACATAATCCCTTGTATTAAACAATTTTTGGTTTAATTTCTTTCACTACTTTTCAGTACTGTGACAATTCTTAATAACCTATTTTTTATCCAAATGCGCCGCCATGCTAAATCTCCCCCTGACCACGATATACTCGATAAATAGATTTGTCGCACAATCGCCACACCTATGTAAAAGGGTCGTTTATGTTGTGATTTTTTTTTCAAATTCGTGTTCTAATTTGCTCGAAACGCAGATTTATGGCTCCGAGCTTTATTAATCGACCACGTGATCATTTGCTTTTATGGCAAATAAAGAAAAGCTCAATTCAAGTGGCTCTATCAAAAATATGAGATCTCAAAACAACTTGTCCATTTCCGTGCAACTCGTATTTCTATTGGCTGATGTCAGATAATCCACCAATCACTTTGTAGCGCAAGCTTCAATCTTCTTTTTAAAAAAGCGGTGCTTTTTAAAAATATCGGATTATTATTCTAAGTCTTTCTTCATTGTCTGCTTTTGACTCTTCTTGTCTTTATTATTTAGTCGTTTTTCGAAATAGCGGTTTCAATACTTTCTCCACAATTTTAATAACGAAACATAAGTCCAACAATTTCGTCCAACGACTTGGAATTTTCGATCACGTGACTTTCAAAAATATTTTTGGAAATTGTATAACGTCATGAAAAGAAGGAATGATAGACTTTACTACAATTAACGCTTTTCGCTATGCATTATTCATTTTTGTATTTTAAACTTTCTTTAATTACAAATTAAAAAAAAAATGGTTGGTACTGTCGCGCCATCTGTGAATGTTAGGGAAAATCAATTGTCAACGATTAATGGAGGTCGAAAGCTTTGTCGTTTGTGATAATCAACAATTAACTGTAATTATGCTGTAATGCATAGCTAGTATTTACTTTTGCGTGATCCAATTGAATCAAATTATTTGTGAAAGAAGCTGCGTGAAAAATAGTGTAACTCGAGACGGTTCCAAGTATTAAATCCCTGGAGTGTGATAGCAGCAAAATGGCAGCAAGCGACTCCACGACGGACGAGAGCCTTTATCCTATCGCCGTTTTAATTGACGAATTAAAAAATGAAGACGTTCAGGTATCGTGAATTTTATCTTTTCACAATTGTGCTTTTTCCGGCACTGTTTTTGCAACACGTAGCATGCTTAGATTACGTGCAAGTTTACCGGTTCCTCTGTGTTGATTGAGGTTGTGATTAGTCGTGTTTGCGGACACTTACGCTTATTCAAACGTCATTAAAAGTTTATTGGCGGCGTAAAGCGTGATGTGTTAAAATTCTATTGATAAAAATTGTCGATTTTTTGCCAATACATTGCGCGCAATTGAAGCTGATTTTGATCAAACTTTTTCTGTCGTAGTTACGCTTGAATTCTATCAAGAAACTTTCTACGATTGCTCTTGCTTTGGGAGTTGAGCGTACTCGCAATGAGCTCATTCCGTTCTTAACAGAAACCATTTATGATGAAGATGAAGTGCTTTTGGCACTTGCAGAACAATTGGGAACATTCACGCCTTACATCGGTGGACCTGAATTTGTACATCATTTATTGGTAAGTATTATTATTATTATTTCCCCGTACAAGGTTATATCTTGTAATTTATTTACTTATATTTCCTTGATGAATTTTCAATTGAGCCTGATGAATCATTCGCTATTGTGCTACTGATTCTCTAATTAGTTATGTCCCTTCGGGGTAAAAATTAAATGTAATCTCTTTTTCTTGACAAGTAATAACAAAATAGGGATTTTCAATCATGATTTTCAAATGTCAAGATATAAAAAAGACTGCTTCAAAAACAAAAAAGGATTTTTACATTGTATCGAGGTTCAAAAGCACAGTGGTTCAAAACTGAGAATTTGTTTTTATAATCCGCTACAAGCTGTAAATATTTACTAAAGTTAGTTTTTTGTTTTTAAATCAGTGATAAATTTATGACAAAGAGTGACATTGTTTTTTTTTAATTGTTTGAACACATAATATGGAAATATTAAATGCCAGTTCATTTTATTTCTTATTTTATTTTATTTAGAAAATTTAGAAAGGATTATAATTTACTAAAATTATATTTGTTTCTACAATACAAAATTAATATTTTAACAATTTTTTTTAGTTACTCTGAAATTTAATTTTAGACAAAAAGGTACGGAAATCTATCACTATTTTAGTTTGTTTAAAAAAGCAATTTAATGGAATATATACAATATATTAATAATTAATAAAAAAGAAAAAAAAACAGTTTAATAGGAACCTAGAAAAATAAAATAAAGAAAGATTTATCATTATTATTATAATTACAGGGATCACAGTTGGTCCCCTTTTTTACCTAATCCCTTTTTCTCCCCCTTTTCCTTCTTATTTTCCCCTTTATTAAGAAAATCCCCTAAAACACCCAAAATCAAGTATTTTTCGCCCTATTTTTCAGTAAGTTCTTTTTTTATAATAATTTTTTAACAATAATATTTCAGACTACTTCAAAATACTTCAAATATTTAAAAATACTTCAAATATTTAAAAATACTTCAAAATAATTAAAAATACTTAAAACTACTTTAAAATACTTCAGATGACTTCAAACTACTTCTAAAAATTTTAAAATACTTTAAATTACTTTCAAATACTTTCTAATACTTCAAAATATTTAAAGACGCTTAACATGATTTTAAAATATTAAAAAATACTCCAAAATATTTAAAGATGCTTAAAAATATTAAAAAATATTATTTTTTTAAGTATGAAGTATAAAAAGATTTTGAAAATAGTAGTTTTAAAAATGTTTTAAAGTATTTAAAATACATCAGAGTTCTTCAAAATACTTCAAAATACTTCAAAATACTTCAAAATAATGAAAAATACTTCAATATATTTAAAAACATTTCAAAATATTTAAAATGGTTTAAAAACTTAAAAATAATTACTTTAAGTGATTTAAATTCTCTAGAAAATTATTTTTGCAACAAGCCTAAAAGCATTAAAAAAGTTTCTTTGTTTCAAAACGAAAAGTTCTTAAGAAATATTGAAAAATTAACTTTTTTAACATATCATAGAAATATCATGAAAATTTTACTATTTTTATCATGGAAATCATGAAAAACTCATGAAGTGAAAGGCAATCAATTTTTAATTATAAGCTAATTAATTATTGCCAATTTTTAATTAGATTTGAATTTAAATTAGAAGCAAGAAATTACCTAACGTTCTTTAATATTTTAATTGCCTATCAGATCACATGTATGATTTTTGATTGTAGAGTACAATAAATTTAAATAGATAATATTATGTAATATTCTTTTAAAAACCACTAAAAAATTACCTAACTTATTAAAGCTTTATTGTAAAGTGTTGAGAAAGAACTAAATTTAAAATTATTAATTTATGTTGAAAAATCAAGGAAAATGGAAAACCTGTTGTCTTAACTCACGTGAAAAAATTGAACAAACGAAAATGCTTTAAATACAAGAACTGCTCTGGGAAAAAATGAATTTTTGTGAAAATAAGTTTGAAAAATTATATAATGTTAGCCTTTTTTCCTTCTTTCCTTCTTTCCAAAATCCCCTTTTTATGGAAGAAAATCCCCTTTTTTTAAAAATTAAAAATCCCCTTTTGCACCTAAAATTGAAAGAAAAAACGACTGTGATCCTTGTAATTATTATTGTTATATAATTATTGTTATTATTATGCTTATTATTATTATTATTATTACAATTTTTATTATAATTTTTATAATTATTATATATTACTATTTTTATTATTATTATTATTATTATTATTATTATTATTGTTATTATTATTATTACGAGTTATTATTATGAGTTATTATTATGAGTAATTATTTATTAGTTGTCATTGTTTGTTCGTTATTTGATATCATTATTAAATTATACTTTATCATTTAATCAGTATTGTTTATCAAAATCTTCAATCTAATTCTATCTATGATTGTTTAAAAATTAAAAGAACGAATCCAATATATCGAACAAAGTTTTTAATTCTTGATAAATTTTACGAATTTTTGTGGTAAATTACATTAAATTTTAAAAATGTCTAATGATCAATTTTGTTATTGCTTCCTCAGAAATCTTTCTTTAAAAAATATACTAAAACGTTTAATTTACATTTAATTTAAAGGTATTTTCAACAGATCAATGAAATAGCAAACAATAATTTTGTTTCAAGAAATATTTGACCCTTCTTGATACGTTCCAGCTCGATTGAGCCTTTTTCTAAAAGTTATTTCAAATAATCTCGCTCATTTTCACCAACGATGCCTACAACTTTGAAAAGACGTGCAATTTTACGTGACAAAAATTAGTCCGTCGTTTAGAGAAATTAAGAAAATTGTACAATTTTTGTTCGGTGAAGATCCCATGTAAAATTGTAAATTCTAAAATTAAACATTTCGTCAGATGAATGCCAAATTTTAAGGAATGATAAAAAAGTTGATGTTTTCTCTAACTATTTTTCACGAGATTGATAAGAAAACAGTTTTCGCACGAGAACTATCCTAACTTGCAACGAAAATTATTCATAAATTTGCTTCCTGGTGAAATTTTATTCAACTGATATAAGTGTCAGTTTAGAGCCTCTGCTGGCTTGTTTGTTACTAAACTACATTGAATATTTTAGATCACATTCTAGTCCATTTAAGGAGGTTCTCTTGGTAACAGAATTAATAGTCAGTTTTTGATAAAACTTGGTATACTGATAGAAAATGCTCTAAAAAGCATGTAGTTAAATTTTTAGAGGACTAGGATACCTAGAAGGAAAGTTACTAATAGCTTTGTTTTGTAACATTTTGCGTCTTATGGAGAATCGAATTTTCATGATCAATTCTCACATATTGTAAGGTATTTAAAGGCCAGTTTTTTAAAATTATTTTTTAAATAAAAGTTAAATATCCACTGTCTAAATATCTCTTTTCAAAAATATCATTCAGTATCTTTGAGAGACACAGGGATCACAGTTCATCCCCTTTTTTCCCCTTATTTTTCCTTTCTTTTAAAAAAAATTCCCTAAAACATCTAAAATCAAGTATTTTTCCCCCTTTCCCCTTAATTTTCAATAAGTTTCTTTTTATAATTCATGAATAATAATAATACTTCAGACTACTTAAAAATACTTAAAAATGTTTAAAAATACTTCAAAATGCTTTAAAATACTTCAAAATGCTTTAAAATACTTTAAAATACTTTAAAATACTTCAAAATTTGATAAAATATTTTCAAATACTTTCCAATATTTCAAAATATTTAAGAACATTTAAAAAGATTTAAAAATACTTAAAAAAAACTTAGAAATATTTAAAAATATTTAAATATACTTAAAATTACTTTAAAAGACTTCAAAATATTTAAAGGTATTTAAAAAATTAGTAAGTACTTATTTTAAGTACGTTAAAATACTTCAAAATATTTATAAATAAAATTACTTTAAAATATTTCCAAAAACTTCATAATACTTCTCAATAAATCAAAATATTTTAAAATACTTCAAAATATCTAAGAATACTTCTAGATATATAAAAATGCTTAAAAGCCTTTAAAATATTTCCAAATATTTCCCAATGTTTCAACATTTCTTAAAATATTTCAATACATTTAAAAACACTTCAAATAACGTTAAGGTATATTTCAACATTTTTAAAACTAATTTAAAATACTTCAGACAACTTTAAAATATTTTCAAATACTTCCCAATAATTAAAATTATTTTAAAATACTTCAAAATTTCAAAAAATATTTAAAAATCTTTTAAATATTTCATAGTATTTAAAAATACTTAAAAATATTTTATATACTACTTCAAAATACTCAAATTTACGTTAAAATATTTCCAAATATTTTCCAGTGTTTCAAAATTTTTTAAAATACTTCAAAACATTTAAAATCATTATAAAAGACTTCATAATATTTAAATATCTTAAATTTACTTAAAAAGACTTCAAAGTATTTAAAAATGTTTCAAAGTATTTAAAAATATTAGTATTTTAATTATTAAATAAAGTATAAAAAAGATTTTAACTTATTGTAGTTTTTCAAATTGTTTTAAAAGCATTTAAAAAACCTCAGAGTACTCCATAATACTTCAAATTAATAATAAATAATCAATAAATTATTTAAAATTACACTTTAAGTTTTGAAATATTATAATGTTATCCTTTTTTTCTTCTTTCCAAAATCTCCTTTTTATGGAAGAAAATTCCCTTTTTTAAAATTAAAAATCCCCTTTTACACCTAAAATTGAACGAAAAAACGACTGTGATCCCTGGAGACACTATTAATTAATTTGTTACAATAATCACCGTATTTTGTCAATCAGCAGAATAAAATGACTTCACTTGGCAACGTTTTAACAGATTAAAGATGATTATAGGTTATGGTTCACCCATAAGGCGGCAAATTTTATACATATACACCATTATAATTTTGTACATAATATCGATAAAACAGTTAATTATAGTTTGATCAGTTATTTACTAAAAAAAAATTATTTTTATTATTTAATTTTATCTTTAAAATGTTGAATGTAACCAAACGAAATGTTACCAATTGAATGTAACCAATAGCGAAATTGGGAAATCATATGCAACGTTGCCAAGTATAAGATTAGTACCTAGTGAATCAAATTCAAACCTGATCTTACACTGCACTGACTAGGCACGTTAAGGAGGTTCTATCGGTAGACGTAACTAGTCAAATCAGCAACTATTATTTTTTCATCAATTTTGTTATTATTTAATACAATTTGACTATATATCATGTTCTATTTAATGTTATTCCCTGTTAACATGTTTTAAAAAGCCATAACTGTCATTTTCTATTAAACAAATTTTCATCAATTTCTTAATATCCAATACTTTGTAATAAGTAAATATGTCTATATTCCCATAAGGGGTCATCCACATATTACGTCACACAAAATTAGCCATTTTTAGATTCCCCCCCCCTCCCCCATGTCACACTTTTTACATGGAAAAAATTTGAAATTAACACAGGGTGTCACAAATCTGTAGAGCCCTCCCTCCTCCCCTCTAATGTGTGACATAATATGTGGATGGCCCCTAAGACTCAATGTTTAGGCCAACTTAAAGAAAAGAAAGAAAGAAAGACTCAATGTTTAACCTCTAAAGAAAGAAATGCTTATAACTTTTTTCACAAGTACTTAGAGGTCTCAAAAATTTAACTGCATCTATATAAAACCTTTATCTACCTGTGTACCAAATTTTATTAAAATGGTACACATACCTATTAAAATGGTACAAGTACATTCACTTTACGATAGAACCTCCTTAAAAGAGAACTTGCTTAACGTACAGAAGCTTGTTTTTGTTCTGAATAGTCTTGTCTATGATACACCTGAAACTTACAATTAGTCCACATTTGAATTGACATTCAGACTTATTTTTTCTCTGCAAATTTTTTTCTCTGCAACTCTAAGAGCGAAATGCTACTCTGAGAAGGAATATAAGCAACGGCAGCTTGCGAATTAAGCAGAAACAACAGTTTAACCGGATAGAAGCTACGTTAACTTATGAAGAACCCAAGTTAAGATTCCAAATTGGGATGTTTAAGTTCCCAAATTAGGATGTTTAATATCCCAAATTGAGATGTTAAATATCCCAAATTGAGATGTTAAACGAACAAACATGGGTTCTTGATAAGTTAACGTAGCTTCTATCCAGTTAAACTGTTGTTTCTGCTTAATTTGCAAGCTACCGTTGCTTACATCTTTTCTCAGTGTAAAAAAGCGTGAGACACTTTATATCACAAACGGTAGATCTTTGCGTATAAAATGGATAAAACTGGGTGAAGTAAAATCTAACCTAAACTGCCATTAAAATGAATGATTGTTGTACTTTTAGCCGCCTTTGGAATCGTTGGCAACAGTCGAAGAGACAGTGGTCAGAGACAAGGCAGTTGAATCTTTACGTAATATAGCGCTTCAACACAGCCCTGCCGATCTCGAGGAGCACTTTGTTCATCTTGTGGAGCGCTTGGCTTCCGGTGACTGGTTCACGTCGAGAACATCAGCATGTGGATTGTTCAGCGTCTGTTACCCCCGTGTTAATCCATCAATTAAAGCCGAACTGCGAAATCATTTTCGTAATTTATGCCAAGATGACACTCCAATGGTGAGGCGTTCAGCTGCATCGAAATTGGGAGAATTCGCAAAAGTCGTTGAGATCGAGTATTTAAAGTCGGACCTCATCCCAATGTTCATTATACTCGCCCAGGACGAGCAGGACTCGGTTCGTCTTCTGGCAGTGGACGCCTGCTTCAACATAGCGACACTTTTACAGCAGGAGGACGTGGAGCAGCTGGTGATGCCGACCCTCCGTCAATGCGCTTCCGATCAATCGTGGCGAGTCCGATACATGGTGGCCGACAAATTCACAGACCTGCAGAAAGCAGTGGGGCCAGAAATCACAAAAACAGATCTAGTTGTTGCATTTCAATTGCTGCTTAAAGACACAGAGGCCGAGGTTAGAGCAGCAGCTGCCGACAAGGTTCGCGATTTCTGTCAAAATTTGGACGCGTCGAAACAAGAGTCCATTATCATGTCGGATATTTTACCATACATTAAGGAACTTGTCGCCGATCCAAATCAACACGTCAAGTCTGCGCTTGCCAGTGTCATTATGGGACTGAGTCCGATTCTTGGCAAACACAACACCATCGAGCACTTGTTGCCGTTGTTCCTGTCCCAGTTGAAAGACGAGTGTCCTGAAGTTCGTCTCAATATCATCAGCCATTTGGACTGCGTTAATGAAGTGATCGGTATACAGCAATTGTCACAGTCTCTTTTACCAGCAATTGTCGAGCTTGCTGAAGATTCCAAGTGGCGGGTTCGACTCGCCATTATCGAGTAAGTTCAATTGAGATTGCAATATTTTTGTTGTTGTATTATTTCTTTAAAGAAGCGGCAGTTCTGGACATTTGGCCCTCCTGGGGCTAAAGAGCCCTAAAGGTGGCGGATGAAAGAGGAAGAGGGCAAGATATTACGGGATGTGTAAATATTGCAGGGTTTTTACAACTTTGGAAAACACGGGGAACCTGGAATTCTTATAGAATGATGGAATTTTCGTTTACATTGTGGAAATTTACTTTTTTATACAGTTTGAAGTATTTGGAAATACTTTAAAGTGATTTTAAGTATTTGTAAAGATTTTGAAGTGTTTCAAAGTATTTTGAAACTTTGGGAAGTATTTGGAAAAATTTTCAAGTAATTTTGAGTATTTTTAAACATTTTGAAGTAGTTTGAAGTAGTTTGAAGTATTTTTAAATATTTTAAAGTAGTTTGAAGTAATTTTAAATATTTCGAAATATTTGGAAGTATTGGAAAGAGTTTGGAAATAATTTAAAGTAATTCTTTTAGTTTTAAAATATTTTGAAGAATTTTGAAGTATTTTAAAATATTTTGAAGTATTTAGTTTAGTAATTACATAGTTTGAAGTATTTTTAAATATTTCGAAATATTTGGAAGTATTAGAAAGAGTTTGGAAATAATTTGAAGTAATTCTTTTAG
>WNHD01010236.1:0-10914 GCA_011057455.1 Ganaspis sp. Gsp50
TAAGTTCATTGACTCTTAATATAGATAGTAGTGGTTGTATCCTTCTAATTTATTCTCAGTTTTGACTCGATACTCGCATCGTAATGGCAATTACATTTGTATTCGTCCTAATTTATTTGATTTATATTTTATTATATATAATTTTAAACAGTGACTAGTTGCAATGTGATTTAATTTTTATAAATATCAGGTATACTGTGTTATATTAATTCGTGTAATATTTATAATTGTTTTTGTTTTTTTTTATAACGATTTGATTCTGTTTGTTTAATAAATTAGCCTGATGAAGATGGTAAACCACGCCATCGAAACGTAGCAACTTAAAAAATGACATAAACTTGTTTTTATCTACCTTTTGCCTTCCTTTGATCGAATTTACATTTTAATGAAAAAATCCCTAAAAGATTACAATTTTTGAACTTTATTTTATACGTACTATTTTTTTTACATACGTACGTTTTTTACGAAAAGAAAAATCGTTTCTATCGCTTCAATTAAAAAACAGAAATAAACGACAAATAACAGAAAAAGGAACAAGAAGAGAAACAGCTCATTTCCCTAAACAGAAAAACGACTCCCATTGACCCCGAGAGTTCAGTCTCGCATTTTGAAGTCCATTGCAACGGTGTCAATTTCATTATTCACAGATGAATAGCTCTTTAGGGTCGGTTTGCATAAATCGCGAAATTCCTCGGACAGACTGAAAACGATGAAGAGATCTTTGTATTTTTAGACTTTCCCTGCACGGGGGTAGAGGTCCCTCCTCGATACGGTCGCACGGGTATTTCGCGGCCCCCTTTCCCCCTTTGAATAAAGCTCCAGAATAATCGGGGAATATCGATTGATATTGGTCAGGACAATGGACAGACAATCGCGCAGGTATGCATCGAATTTGAAAAATACGTGATATATAACCTGAGCCAAGAATACGTAAGATCCGATGACGAGATTTGCTTATAGGGTCCTCAGTCACATCATCGGATCGCTGCTATGGCCAGCCCAGCAAGCATGGCGCAGTAGTTGGACACAGCTGTCCCGTGTCCAGATGTCCGGCTTTCGGCCACGTCCACTGTGAGAAAAGCAATCGGCCGTCAGCTCGCATATTCGAGGACCCTTCTTTTCCTTTTCCTCGTGTAGCTGCTTGTAGGCTGGCTCTCTTCTTGTGTGCCTGCCGGCAGATCCCCGGGGAGAAGTACATTAATTACCCCGAAGTGGTAGGACGTCACTCGTTCTGGATTATCCGAAATTTAATATACAGGACCTGCCCCGCCGCGTGAGTCCGCATATTATGCATATATACCTGTTGCGAAATCTTGACCAAACTCGGTGCTTTTCACTATGCGTATATATATACATGCATACATACATACATACATGGCCGGAGTAAAAAAAAAGCCGGGGTCAAAGGATTAGAACGATGGATGATTCAGTGTTTGCTGGTCCCATTACTTGCACACAAAGCAAGGAGCTGAAACTTTTAATAATGACGGTAATCTGCTTAAGATATGGAGCTTCTGTTGTAAGAGGACAAGATGAGCTTCTTTTCATGTGCTTCATGCCCATTGTCCATCCATATGAATTTTGGAAAATAAGCACAAAGGGAAAATTGACTTTTATGTTGGATGACCCGAGTCAAAATTTTGAACCTCCTTTTATCCTCTAAAATCTTCTTCAAATATGACTTCTTTTAGCCCATCTGGGGACCTTCGGACTTGGTGTTTTTTAAAAAAATCAATACTTCGCTAAAATGTAGTACATGATGTACTAATAATTGTGGAAAAGCAGTTCGATGCACTTCTCAAGCGTTTTCGAGAAAAACGAGTTTGAAATTAATCTCGAAACCGGATTTTCTATGCAGTTTTTCACTTTCTACAGTTTATTATATTATAAACAATTGAAAAAAATTATAATTTCGTAATTATAAAAAAACTTAAAACTTTTTAAATTAAGATTTTAAGAAAAACAAGGTTTCTTTGCACTTATTAAATATTCATAAATTGTAATAGATTTTTTATAAATATAGAGTCATTTGTTGTATGAACTTAAATAATTTATTAATTAAACAATAGAGAATGTGTAATAATTTATAAGAATTCAGAAATTATAAACTTTGGATAATCAGAGGACATAAAATACGCTAGTAATGATTTTTTAGTCTCAAAAATTATGAAAAAATTTAAAATCAATAACATCTTAAATAACGTAAAGATAATATTTTTAATTAATATTTATAAGGAAAAACAGTTCTTCCTTTACATAAAAGTTTTGACTGTCAACAGATTTTTGTTTTACTAAATACTAAATACAAATTTGTTAAAACACTTTTTTAAATTATCGTTAAAATAATACCTTAACTTTGCAGTAGTTATAAGAATATGCAGCTTATGCTTATAAAAATACATTAGAAATCTGATGTACTTGAAGATGTGGTACAATTTCCAGAATAATACTTGTCATAAAAACAGACAAAACAAAAAGTTTTAAAACAGCGAGCACATCGAATGAAAGCAAAAGTTTTACATTCACAGGTTATGAGGAACATTTTTAGAAATATTGTAGCTTTTTTTCAAAAAATATTATAACTAAATTTCAAAAAACATTGTAACTAAATTTCAAAAAACTTGAAATAAACAAAAGTAATCCAAAAGCATTAAAATGGATTCACAGTTTTGAATAATAAATGTAGCTAAAACTTATTTACTCCTAATACAGGATGATGTTAAATGTTTATCTTGTTTCTTCATTTATTTTTTTTTTGTTTTTGGAAAACGCTAGAGATAAGCCACGTTAATCTCTTTCTTTTCAGAGTATAAAAATGTCCACTGGCGCATTATCAATGTCAAGTTTGGTGCGCCTGAGGGAATCACTGCCTTTTAAAATCACAACCATGTGAGTCGTTCGGTTTATCATTTACCATAACTCAGAGGACTATCTCATCTCGTTTCGTTCGATATAATGAGCAGCACTGAGTATCGTGAAGATAATATTACTCCGAGATATAGTAAGTAACCGGAAGCTGAGGTGATACTTTCTATAATAATCTATATCATCGCCTAAACGAGTAAGTTCATATTTAATATGTGTTTTAAATAAACTTTTTTTTCTTGAGAAATTCACTCTTAAAATGTGCATTTTTTCTGTCAATTAAAACTCGTTTAAAGCTGGTTATTCACAAACGATCGTAAATAATGGGTCGCCTGTTAATATTTCATAAACGAATATGAATGGCTTCCGAACCTAACAAAACTACAAGTAATTCCATCGAAACTGAATTAATATTCACTTTGAGTGAATAAATTCGAATTATTATTCATTAATGCACACACGAGTATTCCTGTTCATTTATTAATAATATATATTTACTATTCTTCATGGCATGTAATGCTTGTTTTTTATTTATATCCTGTCTCATGAATTTAATAGTATTAATATCATTATAACAATAATAAATAATACCTAGTTGTAGAAAAAATAATAGTAATTATAATAGTGACAATAATTATAATAGTTATTATTGTTATTTTGATATTATCATTATTATCATTATTTTCATTATTATCATTATTATCATTATTATCATTATTATCATTATTATCATTATTATCATTATTATCATTATTATCATTATTATCATTATTTATCATTATTATCATTATTTTAATACTCATTTTTATTTTAATATTCTTGTTTTTGCATTATTATTTAAAGAACCTAATTTCTTCTAATTCTATATGAAAAATAAAGGACCATGTGTTTTTTTCGTATAGAATAAGAAAAAAATTGTTTCAATGAAAAGAAAAAATTCGACTGAAAATATTCCGTGGAATGTTCCATATTTGTAGTATTGATAATTGGTTACTAAAAAAACAACTATAGAATTTTTATAACCTTTTGAGAATCTACGTTATTGAGAATCTAAAATATGCATTATCCAATTTGGTCCGATTACACGGACAGACTATAACCAGGTCGAAGTGCTACCCAATCGAACCACTCCTACGCTCGCGGACGTAAAAACCTAATTTAAAAATGGTTAACGGGCGAAGGAGTCAACGAGGCCTATAAAAAAACGCGTTAATTCTACTGAGAAAACGTAAATCATCGATAATATCGATCAGCGCTCGCACTTTATTGATCTCATCATTTCAGATCGATTAACATGTAAAATTTATGTTAATGTGTGTAAACAACCCATAAAGAAGAAAATAACGTTCTGACACTTATTTTCACACTTAACGTTAATAATCAAGTACTCAATAGTGAGATAATGAGAATTAAAATTTGCAGCTAAGAATAGAATGTAATTATCTAATTGCTGCGTATGGATTAAATTTATTATCAAAAATTTTTTTATATTCGTTTATTACCCCCAATTGAGTTTATTAAGTCGTTTTCCATCGATTCTCATTATCATAATAAGTCGGAGAATTGTTTACTATAAATATTTTCGGTATTATTAGCTGTATCGGTTTTATGAGTCAGAAAAACGATAAACTTACATGCGCAAGATCACGGTCTTGAGTCGTGGTGTGAAAATGATTAGTTCTTTAATATATTTAACAAATCTTTGTGTTTTTTTGAATTTTTTAACAGTTTTTATGGAATATTTTATTGTTGTTTAGTTTGTGTAAAAAGATTTAAGAGATATTTCAGGTTGCTATTTTGGAATTTATTTCGTATTTGTGAATTTGTTGGTACAAAAGAAACAATAGGATCGTTGAAGACTCGCCGAAGGCGCTTTAAGGACTTGCTGACGACTCGTTTAAGGCGCACGAAAACTCGCTTAAAACTTATTTGAGACTCAATTGCTGTAGATCGTGCAAGGATTGTTGAAAATCTGTTCAAGTCTCGCTTAAGACTCGGCGAAAATTGTTTAAAACTCGCTTAAGGGTTGATCAAAACTCGCACGAAGGTTGGACAACACTCGCTCAAGATTGGCCGAAAACTTATTTATAATTCACTGTAAACTCACCTCAAAGTCAATCAAAACTTAATCAAGACTCAATCAAGACTCACTCAAGACTCAGTCAAGACTCACTCAAGACTCACTCAAGACTCACTCAAGACTCACTCAAGACTCGCCGAGAACTCGTTTAAAACTCGTTTAAGGGATATTCAAGGTTCGATGATGGTAGAGAACTCGCTCGAGAATCACTTAAGATTCACAAAAGGCTTACTCAAGACTCACTTAAGACTCGCCGAGAACTTCTTAAAGCTCCATTAAGTGATGTTCAAGACTCGTACAAAAGTCGTACAATAGTAGCTCAAGATTCGATCAAGACACGAAAGACTAGTTTAAAACTAAGACTAGTTAAGGGATCTTCAAGTTCCGCTAAAGGTACAAAACTCGTTCAAGGCTCACTCAAGACTCACTCAAGACTCACTCAAGACTCACTCAAGACTCACTCACGGCTTACTCAAGACTGATTTAAGACTCGCCGAGGACTCTTTAATAAAAAGACATTCCAATGTCCTTAACATTTAACTACTTAACATTTTGTATTAACAATAAAAATGTTGAAGACTCACTCAAGACTCACTCAAGACTCACTCAAGACTCACTCAAGACTCACTCAAGACTCATCGAGGACTTTTAATGTTAAGGACATTTCAATGTTTGCTGAAGGTTCGTACAAAAATAAGGCTGGTACAAAATTCGCTCAAGACTCACTTAAGGCTCAATCAAGACTCGACGAGGACTTGTTTTAATGTTAAAGGTGTTAAAGGTTCGCTGAAGGCTCATACAAAACTCGCCCAAATATCACTCAAGATTCATTGATGACTTGTTTAAAACTCGCTAAAGGATAATCGAGATTCGCTGAAGGTAAAAAACTCGCTCAAGACTCACTTAAAGCTCACTCAAGAATCGTTCAAAACTCGTCGAGGACTTTTTTAAAATTTGTTTAAGGATTCAAGATACGCTGAAAGCTCGTACAAAACTCGCTCAAGACTCACTGAAGACTCGTTGAGAACTAGTTTAAAACTCGTTTAAGGATTTTTAAGGTTCGTTGAAAAATCGTACAAAATTCCCTCATGGGTTAAGACTCGCCTGCGACTCACTTTAAACGTATTTAGTCAAATTTACGAAAAACGAGTCACTAAATTAAATTGTTTAAAATGTTTACTGGTGTTAATTTGGGAAATAGATAATAATAAAAATAAGGTGGAGTATAACAGCTTTAAATCTTCCTTTTTCATGACTTTAAGTACGTGTGAATCATAATTTCATCAGGTCTGATTGATATCAAGGGTGTCGCTCTACGGGCGTTCAATTTAAACACCATGGGGTCCCGTATATGAATCGTGTCTACGTTATTTGACTAAAATATAACAATGGGATTAACATCCAATAAATTTCATCTCATTTCCAACTTAATGTGAGAATTATACATAATTATTTATTTTCCTTGGTATTATTTATTTATCACAAATATTAGTTTTATAAATTCTTTGTTTTCAAGAAAACAAAAAAACAAAGTTTTCAAGAAAACTTTGTTTCTTTCTTTGCTGATCCTAATATCATTTTTTGATTACAAATATTAATCTTCCTTTTGTTATATTTTCGTTACAGATATTCATAAATTACACTTTTTTTCAAATATTGTTATTATTATTTTTGTTCTTTTATTTATTTTCACAAATATATTTTTAGAAATACATACGTTTATTTTTGCAAATATATTATTAATATTATTATTATTAATAATAATGTATATATATATATTATTATTATTATCATAAAAATATATTATTAATATAGTTTTTATTATTTTTTTAGTATTTTTATTATTAGTTCTATCCCTTAAGTTTATTAATTATTTGTTGTTATTTTTTGCAGTTTGTAAAGTTTTGTTTGTTTGAATTTTCGCGCCTGTAACATGTCAAAGGCGTTGTTCTCATTGTGACCACGGGTGGCGCAAAGTGCCTAGTCTTGTCAATTACGTTGCGTGTGTGCAATGTGATTTCTTCAATTTTTATAATTAATTTGTTCACAAGTGACATTGCGAGAAATGAACTTTCCCCCAAAAGTCAATTTTGGACCATTTTTTGGATGAAGATCGCAGCAGTTGTCACATTGAGATTGCGTTTCTATAAAAAACAGTGTGACTTTTTAGGTTAGGTTTTACATATAATTGAGCCTCAGATGCAACTCAAATGAAAGCTGAATAACTAGAGCAGGTTCTCCGTGTGATAAAATTTTTGTAAATTGTCCATTAAACAAAAAAGAAGGATATTCGAATATTTAAGTAAACTTGTGTTTACAATTTTATATAAACTTTAACATAAGCTTTTAGCAATAAATCAACTTTAACAGGAAAGGAACATACGACAAAAAATCAATGTCAAATGACTGTTACAGAGAGGTCAATATTCTCGTCAGTTCAATTTTACATGGTCGTTCATTGACATGAAATTAGTCTCACATTTTTTGCAAGAGGTTGATAGAGTTTTTATCGTAATGTAGCTTACATTAGTATCGTTAATCTTTTGACAGGGGTTCAAACTACTCAATACAAAACTGCAAAAAAGAAGCTAATTATTCTTTCAACTGAATTAAAAATACAATTTTCGATTCACAATCATCGACTTTAAAATATCTTGTCCAGACGATTATTTTTGGAATGAGCCTAATAAAAGGGCCTAAAGGTTTGAATTGGTCACATCCAGGCCATTAAACAAAAGAAGAAGAAGAAAAGGGCCTAAAGGGATGTGCATATATTTTATTGAAATTTTCAATTTATTAACATTCTCTTATTCTCTTTTTTCAATCAAACTTCAATCTTACAATCAAACTTCAATCTTACAATCAAACTTCAATCTTGCAATCAATCTTCAATCTTGCAATCAAACTTCAATCTTGCAATCAAACTTCAATCTTGCAATCAAACTTCAATCTTGCAATCAATCTTCAATCTTGCAATCAATCTTCAATCTTGCAATCAATCTTCAATCTTGCAATCAATCTTCAATCTTGCAATCAATTTATTGTTGTGTTAAATATTTATAAATGTTGGTGATGTGCTACTGCCATTAGCAGTGTACGTCTGTCATTAAGGAGAACTACATCTTGGCAAACAAATGACGAGTCATAAATACATTAGCACCAATGGTGCAAAGCAGGAGTGTCCAATATTAATAAGCAGTCATTAGGACATACAGACTGACCTATGCACAATGTATTGGGCGGGTTTTGTACTCTTTCATCTACAGAATATAGAGATGCTGTTAATCTTCAACCAAACCTCATTTCAGATTCAACGTCTGGACAACCCCACATGCTACACTCAATGATCTTTCATCATGATCATCCATACACTTAAAAATAAGTACGTGAAAATTTCCTTGACATAACTCGACTTTTGGAGGGGACACAAATTTAAAATAATTTACGTGAAATTTAGACTCCCTCTTTGCTGCCTATTTCTTTTAAGGAAAAGAACCTTAAGGAAAAGAACCTTAAGGAAAAGAACCTTAGGGAAAAAGGAACGAATTAAGGAAAAGGTAAGTACGCTTTTATTGTTAGTAAGTTTATGATAAAGAAATGTCGCTAGTCTTGGAAAACCGAGAATTTCTAAGTCGATCATTAATTAGAGCCACGATGCGTTATAATTAGGCGTCGCACAATCAGATGGTTGAGTGGGATGGATATCCATCTATTTACCCCTAACGATCCCCTTGGCGGTAATTCATTAACTGGCTGGTGCATAGATACGAAGAGGAGATTTCTTCGAGGTACAAATGTATCGTCTCGATGCTAATGTGGGATTTGATTTCGATAAGTCCCCGATTGCAAATACGCAAAAAGTCCACCATCTTCTGACCAGCATTCTTTCAGCAAATGTCCAATTGTCTAGTACTACTGTCACATAACCTCAAATCACAAACCATAAATCACCATTCATAAAATATTGTGAATTTGTCTGGAAAAAAAAGTTTTTCGCTCTAGAGGCAAAAAATGAATTTACATACTAGATTGCAGCTTCCTTTAGTATAGTGCAGCTTTTTTTGCAGCTTCTTTTAGTGGACTGCAGCTTGAAAGTAAAATTTACAGCATCATTGCCAACAAGGTAGACTCGTAGACTATATTATCTTCAGTTAACGCGACACACTCATCTCACTATTGGGTATACTCAAGCAAGTCCTTAATTTATGGCTCAAGCTTCAAGGATTTTTAAACCATTCCGTTATTCTGCGAAACCTTCTCGCTTCATATTTACGGCGATGATAAAAGTCCTTCCCTTCTATAATGTAAATATGATATTGTAGCACAAGCTGCTTATTATACTCTCTCTTCCAAGAGAGAAATACCTTCTCCGCTTAAATCTTCATCACTCGATTTTTCCATTCATTCAAAGATTTCGTACGTTTATTATTAATCTGGATCCAAACACTTAATCACTGATGGATTCGATTATAATAAATAAATAATTCAATTTAACCAGAGGATTCAAAAATAAATAAATAAATAAAAGAAATGATCAATGACAAGTTTTGTATAAAACAAGTTTTGTATAAAACAAGTTTTGTATTAAACAAGTTTTGTATTAAACAAGTTATCTATTAAAAAAGTAACCTATTAAAAAAATTACGTATTAAACAAGTTATCTATTAAACAAGTTATCTACGTTACTACATTTTACTACTATTTTACTTTCAGTTTCCTACAAAATACTTGACAAACACATGTTGTGCAGATGACACTACGAATTGGCAATTCTGTGGCCACTTAGTTCAGGACCAATTCTCGCGTTGATTAGTAATATTGTGGCCTGATGAACCGAGGACCCAAGTTAGAACAGAAGATGAGTCCATAATTTCGTTAGCATCCCAGCAATGACTACCCCAACTATAACGCGTCACACGACGCCATAACATCTTCCTCGAGACTATATTTTGAGCTGCCATGAGGGATCGGAATCACTCAATTATTAACAACCGCTTTCTCGCCTTTCAAAACCCCAACGAGAATTACTAATAGCTGAAAATTCTCAAATTACCAAGAACAAGTTGATCCATTTTTTATTACACGCGTACAATAATAAAATAAATAAAAAATTTCAGGAAACTAGTCAAATTAGCAAATGAATCGGAGATGATTTCTTATAATATACACATTGATGCAAATTTTATTTAAAAAAAATTCATCCAAGTGTAATGTTTGGGAGCTACTTTTAAATTCGTGTTCTTTCATTCCGAATCGAATAAAAAAAAGAAAATGCAAAAAAAATTCAGGAACTCAGTCAATTTTTAAAAAACGCCCGACAGTGGCGCCATCTATCGACGGTAGCATATAGTTCATGTGCGTCACTAGCTAAACAACCATCATTCCAGTGGAAGATATTAATACTGTTTATGTTAATAGTTTATTTGATTATGTTGTTGAAAAATCCGATATCGAAATTGATGTAAGAAATGATATCGGAATTGCTATCGGAAATGATATCAGATATTGGGACTATAAATGATATCATTTCCGATATCTGAATTTTTAACATTGATTCTGATTTTAATTCTGCTGTTAAACCCTTGTCAAAGTTAAAATCACTGTAAAATTTAGGATTATTTAGGTTTAAACACAATTAAAACTCTTTAAATAAAATTAACAGCAACAGTCATTTATTTAATAAATTTGGTGTGTACACTGTGAGTGTTCGATCACGACTGTCTGACCTCATCAAATTTTCGTCGAGTAAAAAGTGATAATTCATTCGTAAATTTCGTTTATGAGTCGTCGACAGAAATATTCGTTTGTTTACAAGCTTCCAAAACTTTGAAAAATATGGAAATCATTGTATCTTCTGTCCTGTTAAATACACACGGAGTAGTATAAGGAGCACAATCTGTATAGGATATTTCTGAAAATCATGGCCGCAAGTTTTCCGAATTAACAAAATTATTTGATATCTGCGATTG
>WNHD01010240.1:0-10204 GCA_011057455.1 Ganaspis sp. Gsp50
ATTGTTCATTTAATATGTAAGCTGAAACAGAAGAATCATTAGAGAAAAATCCACCGGGCTGGAGAATCGAACTCGCGTCTCTTAGATTCACAGCAAACCATCTAATCCACAAGGCCATCGTAGAAGATGGAAATTACTTTATTTTTGCAACTTTCAACTTAGAACAGGAGTAATTTATTGAACCAAATTTTTTGTTTAAATTAAACAAATCCTGTATTTGTATCAAACAAATATTTATTTAAATCAAACAACAAAATTGTTTAAATGAATTATGTTAGGCCAAACAAATATTTTTGTTCAATTTAAACAAACATTTTTCCGAGTGTATTAACTTTTTATTAACCGCTAATAATTTTTTACTAACCGATAATAACTTTTCACTAACCGCTAATAACTTTTCATTAACCGCTAATAATTTTTCACTAACTGCTAATAACTTTTCATTAACCGTTAATAACCTTTCATTAATCGCTAATAACTTTTCACTAATCGCTAATAATTTTTCATCAACCCTTTTCACGAAAATGTAAGTTCCAAACCGAATCAACGAAACATTGGTGCAAGCAGCGAAAAGTCACTGATTCGCAGCAACTTTTTGCAGTGATTTTTCGCAGCAATTTTTCGCAGCGACTTTTCGCAACAATTTTTCGCAGCGACTTTTCGCTGCTTGAGTTTAAAAAGAACTCACAAACTCAAGAAAAAAATCTTGTAAATTACGAAAAAGTTGACTCGATAGATTTTAAGAAACAGAAATTGTTTTTTGGAATTGACAAAGGACTTTTTTGAAAGAAGGTTGCCACTATTGGTTTATTCACGTCAAGTGACCGCGTGACCTTTTAATACTCGGTGGCTTTATATCCTCTGACCAGAGCCTGAGGGAGACGAACGCTCCGATAATTTCATAACCTGCTCGTGAGAACAATGTCGCTTATATTCACGGGTCGTGTAATACCCTGTCTTATTTGAGCTGGCACAGTGCCAGAGGTTGTAAATCCAAAATTACCTGCGGAAAGTCGAGATTTCGTTTCTTTAGAGACTTCCAGTGGAGTCGCATGCAGGAAGGTCGCTGCTGTGTCTCTGGAATAACAGTATTAGTTCTCCAACTAGTCGCAGTGGATTTTCGGTAATAATCTCCCTCGTACGACCAACTAGAAGAAGGACGCAGACAAGAAAAATAAAGAAAGCCATGAAAGAAAACTTTAAGAAAATGAGGAAAATAACGTCGAGAAAAACTCGAGCGGAATAGGAAAAAAAAGTAGAAAATTGTAAAAAATAGAAGCTAAAATAAAGAAAATTAAAACAATCAACTTGATGGGCGTAAAAAATAATATGATATCAAAAAAAGAGATCTAAAACAAACGTGTACATGTAAAAATTGTATACGAATGTATAACGTGTACAAATAAAAATTGTTCAAACGTACAAACGTGTACAAATAAAAATTGTTCAAACGTACAAACGTGTACAAATAAAAATTGTTTAAATGTACAAACGTGTACAAATAAAAATTGTTTAAATGTACAAACGTGTACAAATAAAAATTGTTCAAATGTACAAACCTGTACGGGAATAAAATAAAAAAAACTTTTATAAAAAGAACATTTCAAATCTAAGATTCAATTAACCATCGATTAATAGCGGTATTTCGCTATTATATATATTTACATATTATATATATTATTATATATTTGTTCTCCCTTTTACGAGTTCGAAGGGCTCCCTTTACAAAATGCTTACTAATATATATTATATATATTTATATATTATGTATATTAATATATATTATATATATTTATATATTATGTATATTAATATATATTATATATATTTATATATTATGTATATTTATCTATATATTTTTTTTCAAAGAAATAAAATGTTCAGAAATCGACTTTTATTCATTAGCATGAAAATGGTGGAGATAAAAAGCTGACGAGACGGGGAATGCGAAAGAAACAAAAGGATGAAGCGTGAGGCCGATGGGGGTCAAAATGAAAATAGTAACGACTGCCCTGGGTCACCACAAAGCGCAGCTCTGTGAGCAGCAAGAGAAGTTGGGAGTATGAGGGAAAAGTGCAAAGAGAGGGGAGAAAGACAGAGAAATAGGACCAGAGACTAAGTTTGTGTTTGAGTTGTATTCGCGAGTTGAATTCCCTCAGGAACTGGGGGGTTGAAGTGCAATGTGGGCGAGGGCGTTGGTTCTACAGAAACGTTACAAAGACCAGCCAGGGGATGTTTAAAAGCAGGACAAGAAAGGTCGAAACTCTACATTAGAGAGCGAACACTGTTTTCCAAACCATATAGTTAAACTTAACTTTTCAATCATTTTCGACCCCTCATCACGTAGGTCAATATCATTTAAACATCCAAGACAAATATCACAGCAATGATTTATCGCCAATTTAATTTCCTTTATGTATTTTATTTCTGTATGATTTCAGTTTTATTTAATTTTATTTTAGTTCATTTAATTTTGTTTTATTTTATTTTATTTTATTTCATTCAATTTTATTTTACTTCATTCAATTTTGTTTTATTTTATTTTATTCAATTTTGTTTTATTTTATTTACTTTTATTTATTGCTTCCTCAAGAGAAAGAGCTTTGTTTTAATTTAATTTTATTTTATTCATTGCTTCCTCAAAAGGAAGCTTTGTTTGAATTGAATTGAATTTTATTTATTGCTTCCTCAAGAGGAAGCTTTGTTTGAATTTTATTTTATTTTATTTATTGCTTCCTCAAGAAGAAGCTTTGTTTGAATTTTATTTTATTTAATTTATTGCTTCCTCAAGAAGAAGCTTTGTTTGAATTTTATTTTATTTATTGCTTCCTCAAGAGGAAACTTTGCTTTAATTTAATTTAATTTAATTTATTGCTTCCTCAAGAAGAAGCTTTGTTTGAATTTAATTTAATTTTATTTATTGCTTCCTCAAGAGGAAACTTTGCTTTAATTTAATTTAATTTATTGCTTCCTCAAGAAGAAGCTTTGTTTGAATTTTCAAGAGGAAACATTGCTTTAATTTAATTTTCTTTTATTTATTGCTTCCTCAAGAAGAAGCTTTGTTTGAATTTCATTTTATTTTATTTATGTAATTTTAATTTTTGCTTCCTCATAGGGAAGCCTTGTTTAAATTTTATCTATAAGTATAAGTACCTAGATTAATTTCTGAAAAAAATTTAATTTAAAAATCACTTTTTTCGTAAAGTAGATAAGATCGACGCCTTTCGTTGGTAGAATTCTTATTCAATTGTCAAAGTTATACAATTCTAACCAAAAATTCACTTTAATATGCTTTAATATGAAGCTGGTTCAATATTAGAAATATATGATTCCTATTGAAAATCCAGAATTACATAATGTCAACTCAGAGTTGCGTTTCTGACAATTCTTTCTCAATTTTGAATTTAAAAAAAAATTTCTTTCTCACTGCTCAAAGTAATATAATTTTAATTCAAGTCATTCATTATTTAGTATTTTCTTTACTTATTATACAAAAGTAATATGTAACTTATTATTATGATCATTTAATATATTTAACATAACATTTAACATATTTTGTACCTTAAAATAAATATTAACAAATATTTGTGCACTGCAAAAACAAGTGTCTCAAATATGGGGACAAAACGTCTCAAAATGAGACACTTGTTTTTGCAGTGTAACTAATAATATAAAATTGTAACGAACTATATAAAAGTTATACCAATAAACAATAATATTTTTCAGATTGATTCATTTTACTTTATCATAAGAAGCATTATTTATGTTATTTTTTAAGACCTACAAGTATCTATTAGATATGCAAGTATATATTAGATAGTATATGTTTATAATAATAAGTAAATTATATTACTTTTCTATATCAAGGCAAAAAACACTAAATAATTTGATTTGAATTAAAATTGTATTAAAATTTAAGATGCTGGAGTATCAAGCATTAAAACGTTTAAACTTTTCAGTTTTTTTTTTCAAATACCTTTGACTAGCTGAATCGATTCTTTGAGAGATTATACAACATAAAAATTATATTACTTTGAGTCTTCAAAAAGAATTATATGAAACGCAACTCTGAGTCAACATTATATAATTCTGAGTTTTCAAAAGGAATCGTATATTTATAATATACGATATATATTTATAATATATTAAACTGAAAAATATTAAACTGAATAATACTAAACTGAATAATATTAAACTGAATAATATTAAACTGAATAATATTAAACTGTATTTCGGGTTAGAATTTTCTATATTTGACAATTGAATAAGCATTCTATCAACGGGGGACGTCGAAGTAATCTATAAAATAATGTTTTAATATACAGAACCAATATATAATATTTTTAAGAATTTCTTTAAATTCTCTAGGGTGGGCAAAAATTATTAAGTGGCTCTCTACGTGACGCGGCAAAGGTTAAAAAAAATTTTATACAAATTGATAATAATTATAATAGAAATTGATAATAATTATAATAGAAATAGATAATACTTATAATATACAAATACATAAAACTTATAAGTTTCATATATTATATAAATAATACATAAAACTTATAAGTTTCATATATTATATAAATAATACACAAATAGATAAAACTTATAAGTTTCATATATTATAAAAATAATATAAAAATAGATAAAACTTATATTACAAAAATTAATAACACTTACAATATAAATAGATAATTACTCTTTTGTACTCACAGTGAAAGAAAAACAATAATACTTCTAACGAAAAACCTCACCTGAAACAGAGAAAAAAGAACCAATGTTAGTAACACAGAATTTTAGTAACACAAACTTATGTGACAGTTATATTAGTTAAATAAACAAAATTTAATGATAAATGTTATTAATTTAAATTCGTTATAGAATCAGAAAATCCTACAGAACACACATGACGAATATAAGGTTTGGCAATTTATCCTAATAAGGTCTGGCAATCTATCCTTCCATTTTATGGACAATCAATCATTGGAGCCTGAAGCGGCATGATTGATCGCTCTTTGCACTGTGATCTATGCAAATTCATATTTGAAAAGTGTCATATGTCGAAATTGACCTTAACGACCTGAGAACTTTCCAACAACTGTTGGAAACTTTGACGTACATAATCCAGAATAAACTCCTCGTATTATATTGCTTTCTCTTCAATTTATATCGGTTGTTAAAACTCACAAAAAAGCATCAAAACCTTTACAATCGCCACTTTTTATACTCTTTTTCACTTTTATCACGTTTCATATTTCCGGGCATTCATAAACAAAGCGAATTTTTTTGTTTTTCTTTTCGCTCTTGATTGACTCATTATCTTTTACGGTATATTTTTCTAGCATCTATTTCCTATTTCTTCGTTCTTTAAGGTTTCGTACATACAAAGAGTACAAACCCTTTAGGTTCGCAATATCCGTGCTTTGCTTTCCTTCTTTGCTTTCTTTTTTTGCTTTCTTTCTTTGCTTTCTTTTCTTGCTTTCTATCTTTGCTTTCTTTTCTTGCTTTCTATCTTTGCTTTCTTTTTTTTGCTTGCTTTCTTTGCTTTCATTTTTTGCATTCTTTCTTTGCTTGCTTTCTTTGGTTTCTTTTTTTGGTTTCTTTCTTTGGTTACTTTCTTTGCTTTCTTTCTATGCTTTCTTTCTATGCTTTCTTTTTTTGCTTTCTCTCTTTGCTTTCTTTTCTTGCTTTCTATATTTGCTTTCTTTTTCTGGCTTGCTTTCTTTGCTTTCTTTTTTTGCTTTCTTTCTTTGCTTTCTTTTCTTGCTTTCTATCTTTGCTTTCTTTTTTTTTGCTTTCTTTCTTTGCTTTCTTTTCTTACTTTCTATTTTTGCTTTCTTTTTTTTGCTTTCTTTTTTGCTTTCTCTCTTTGCTTTCCTTCTTTGCTTTCTTTTTCTGGCTTGCTTTCTTTTTTGCTTTCTTTCTTTGCTTTCTTTTCTTGCCTTCTATCTTTGCTTTCTTTTTTTTTGCTTGCTTTCTTTGCTATCATTTTTTGCATTCTTTGGTTTCTTTCTTTGCTTTCTTTCTTTGCTTTCTTTCTTTGCTTTCTTTCTTTGCTTTCTTTTTTTGCTTTCTTTCTTTGCTTTCTTTTTTTGCTTTCTATCTTTGCTTTCTTTTTCTGGCTTGCTTTCTTTGCTTTCTTTTTTTGCTTTCTTTCTTTGCTTTATTTTTTTGCTTTCTATCTTTGCTTTCTTTTTTTGCTTTCTTTTTTTGCTTTCTTTCTTTGCTTTCTTTTTTTTGCTTTCCTTCTTTGCTTTCTTTTGTTGCTTTCTTTCTTTGCTTTTTTTTGCTTGCTTTTTTTGCTTTCTTTCTTTGCTTTCTTTTTTTGCTTTCTTTCATTGTTTTCTTTCTTTGCTTTCTATCTTTACTTTCTTTTTCTGGCTTGCTTTCTTTGCTTTCTTTTTTTGCTTTCTTTCTTTGCTTTCTTTTTTGCTTGCTTTCATTCTTTCCTTTCTAACAGCAGAAAGATGGTATAATACAAGAAAGAAATACAAATCGCGTTTCCAAAAACATCAATTAGCCATACGCGTCAAACAAACGAACAATTTTCCCTCGAGAGCGAAATTTACAAAAAACCCACTGCACCCCTTTTCAAGCTGCCAGTTACCGAGAGTTTACTGCATCAGCATAAAAAATTCCATTTTTATTCCCAGCCAAAGACGAGGAAATAGGAGTTTCATTGGAAAGATTTGAGCTGGAAGCGTGAAAAAGTAAAAAATATATTTGCCCAATATGTGAGAGGAAAAGTTGCAAAGTTGAAGGAAAGAGTGTCAGTGAGAAAGAACTCAAGAAAAAAAGGAGAATGGAAACGAAGGGAGGCTTAGTGGATTTCAATCGTTCCATCTCGAGCGAGCCTAAGGTTATTCAATGCATCGGCTTTTTCCGACTCTTTCCATTCTGACGGCAATATCCTGGCATTTTTTGGATGCCACGTTACACTGAATCGAGAGGGCGTTCTATTTCCGGTTTCTCGGCGCTTCTCTTCTCAAGAGATATTCTTCTCCTGTGTGCTATAAGAACTGCTAGCTTAGCCGGTTGAGCCGGCTCGCGAACTAGCTTCTGCACTCGTACGCATTTCCGTCAACCAACATTTTTCCATTTCCAACTGCATCTAGAGTGTTCGTTGTGACAACAAATTGTAAAATAGAAACGCCTTAAGTATAGGCAACCGGAAGAGGAGTAACCACGATGAAAGCTCCGCAAACCCCGAGGCAAAAGAAGGAAATGAAAACTCTTCTTTGAAAACTAAAATACTCTGTTTTCAAATACTCTTTGTGGATAGAATCCGACGTGATATTGAACAGTCCATCATTCTTATGTAAAGAAAGAGGAACGACATATTTTATTTGGTTATCGGTTTTCACATTCGTTTCCCTCCAATGGAAACAGCAAACTAAATAGTTCTTGTCCGTATTCTCGGTAATGTGTGTGTGTTTTCTCCAATTTTTGTCATATCGAATCACAATATTTTATTTTCACTTTGCAAAAATAATCGTTTTTTCGAATCTAAATTCTTTCGAATCAAAATTTTTTCAAATCTACATTTCTTCGAATCTAAATTCTTTCGTATCTTAATTCTTTCGAATCTAAATTTTTTCGTATCTTAATTCTTTCGAATCTAAATTTTTTCGAATCTAAATTCTTTTGAATCTAAATTCTTTCGAAACTAAATTTTTTCGAATCTACATTTTTTCGAATCTAAATAAACTTTCCTCTATCTAAATGTTGAACTGACACTAACATTTTTTTACTAAAATTGTTTTAAAACTCTGGTGAAAACTAGTGGTGTTTAAAACTTTGGTTTTTCGAAACTCTTTTGAGTTTCCGAATCTTTAAGGACATGTTCAAGCTTGCGGATGGTAATCCAGGGATCTGCTTTTATCTTCTTTATCTCCGAAGTTGTTTTCAATAAATCAAACATCCATACAAAATTTTAGTACTTTTATATCGCTTTGATATTTTGGAATCATTTTAGCAGGCGAAGCACATGTATAATTTATTATTCTTGAAAAGCAACTTCCAAGAAACGATAAAAGTAGATCCCTAGATTATCATCCGAAATCTTGGACATGTCCAAAGAAACAAAAAAGGCCTCGAAAAAAAGTGATTGTTCAAAAGGGATTGTATTTGCAAAAAACCTTTTTGCGATTGCTCCGAATCTTGATCATTTTCATTTTTGCTTTTACATTTTTTCATTCATTTTCAATTTTTCATTCACTTTAAATTTTTCATTCACTTTCATTTTTTCAATTTACGTAATTTTTGTTCGTTTTGATTTTGTTGAACCAAAGAAACACGAGATTCGAATTTAATAATCGAAGTCTTTGAAAGTAATTTCTATTCCTACATCCAGACAACTTGAAAAGAAGAGTCGTTTTTCACACGGTTCTTAAAGGGTGCAAAATTGCAGTTGCCTTTCATTTTATTTGAGCTGTTTAGTATTAAGTTATTACACAACAAAGCATGAATTTTCGCCCCCGCGAAAGAAGTAATCTCGAGGCCAAAACTGCATCAAAGGGCGGTTCCCGCCTCGACTATATCAAAGCCGTAAAACAATTTCAATTTGTGTTTCATTGTGAATTCCTCGATCGAAAACTGCGTTGAACTGGAAAGTTGTTTTCTATGCAAAGCTTTGTTCTAACAGGAATAGACCGCTATTGAGAATAACGAGGATTAAACGAGAGCTAATTTTGTAAGTAAGAAAAGCGGTCCAAGTTGCAGGCTAGTGCGATTAGTTGATATAACCATAAAGTATTGGATCGTTTCTCTCGATTACAAGTGGATGGTTTTCGTCCTGGTTCGGACGTATTATTACCTACATCTTGACCTGGAATCGCTCGAGGTCCAGACCTTAAAGCACCTGGGAACTCTTTAATACGCCAAAGTAATTCAACAAGAGGCATGGAAGTTTGAGCACAGTTCCGAAGGAAATAAGGGTTACAAGAGTTTTCCATTATCTGCACCAGTTAGTCGGAAACCTCGACAGAAAAAGAGGTCGTCCTTACACCCCTAAACCTTCCTCTTTCTCCTCAGCGTCCCAACTGTTCCACTCTTTTCTCATTCTTTCACTTCTCACCTTTCTTCACCTCTCCTCGACCAACTTCGAGTACCTCGTTAGTAGCCAATTATTTCACTACCATCTCTCCACTCAAATTTCTATGTCCGTGACAACCCTTTCGGCAAATACTGACAAGAGTATTTTCATTTCAGATGCTATTACTTTTTTCTCAGAATTTTAATTCACGGAGAAGAGAAAAGAATAGTAATAGAATAGTAATAGTAATAGAATAGTAAAAGTAATAGAATTGTAATAGAATATTAATACAATAGTAATATAATCTCGAATAAAAACACTTCCTCCATCAGAAATTAATAAATCATTAATTAGTTCAAATTGAATTATCTTCTTCCTGTGAATTTATTCCAATATTTAATATAATTAATTTTGCGAAAAACCCAATCAATTTTAATTAATATTGACTTTACTCTTTTCGAAAAATATAAAATTTACAGCATTGGCTTATCACATATTAATAACAAATTATTATAGTAATTCTCAGCATGAAACGAATTTCTATAGCAAGAAACGAATTTCTATAGCAAAAAACGATTTTCTATAGCAAGAAATGAATTTCTATAGCAAAAAACGAATTTCTATAGCATGAAATGAATTTCTATAGCAAAAAACAAATTTCTATAGCAAAAAACGAATTTCTATAGGAAGAAACGAATTTCTATAGCAAGAAACGATTTTCTATAGCAAAAAATGAATTTCTATAGCAGGAAATGAATTTCTATAGCAAAAAACAAATTTCTATAGCATGAAATGAATTTCTATAGCAAAAAACGAATTTTTATAGGAAGAAACGAATTTCTACAGCAAGAAACGATTTTCTATAGCAAAAAATGAATTTCTATAGCATGAAATGAATTTCTATAGCAAAAAACAAATTTCTATAGCAGGAAATGAATTTCTATAGCAAAAAACGAATTTCTATAGGAAGAAACGAATTTCTATAGGAAGAAACGAATTTCTATAGCAAAAAACAAATTTCTATAGCAAAAAACGATTTTCTATAGCAAGAAATGAATTTCTATAGGAAGAAACGAATTTCTATAGGGTAATTCCGGGGGAGATGGCCATATGGGAGAGATGGCCAACTCAAATATTTTATAGAATTTGACTATAAATATCACTTATTATAGGTTACTC
>WNHD01010244.1:0-13260 GCA_011057455.1 Ganaspis sp. Gsp50
GCGCGACGTGTATATAAAGGGCGGAGCGCGGAGCGCGACGTGTAATGCGCGCGAAGCGCGCATGATGAGAATGTGCCCGCTTGCGGGCAGATTTTTTTCTTGTGTATTGTGCTCTGATGAACAAAAAAGCAAAAATATGAAATTGTTTTGTGGATTGGCATTCGAGATATGATTTTTTGAAATTTTAAACGATTTTATTCAAAAGTAGTTTGGTTATTTAGTTTTATTTTGAGTTACAGAGGGTCAATGTGCGTCATAGCGCATGTTACAGTCTCTTAGTAGGCTACTGCGCATATCAGAGTGACATAGTACACTACTGCGCATGTCGCAGTGTCATATTATAGTACTGCGCATGTTATATTGCTAAATTACACTACTGCGCGTGCCACAGTGCCATATTATACTACTGCGCATGCCACTGTGTCATATTATACTACTGCGCACGCTACAGTCCCATATTATACTACTGCGCACGCTGCAGTGCTATGACTGCGCACGCTACAGTGCCATATTATACGACTGCGCATGTCACAGTGTCATATTATACGACTGCGCATGTCACAGTGTCATATTATACGACTGCTCATGTCACAGTGCCATATTATACTACTGCGCATGTCGCAGTGCCATAATATACTACAGCGCATGTCGCACTGCCATAATATACTACAGCGCATGTCTCAGTGCCATAATATACTACAGCGCATGCCTCAGTGTCGTAGTATACTACAGCGCATGCGTAAATCTATTTTACTATAATACAAAATGCGAATGACACAAAATGTAGTTGAAAAAATAAAAAAAGTAGGGGTATGCTCAGGTTGACGAGTAACGATGAACGACCAAATGCTATCATAGTATTATTTTCTTACTGGTAAAGTATCAGAGTTATTTTTTCAACTTTTTTTTTAGTCCTAACCTGAAATTTCATTGGACACGTCGAAACAAAAATTCCCTGAAGTTTGCAGCCCTTAATATTAATTTTAAGTACTTTCCGAAAGCATTAAGAAAACCGCATCTAAAATACACGGAAATCGACATACTGTTTTTCAAAACTCTATAACTCTGCCAAATTTCATGCTATTAAATTAGTCTTGGTCTCAATTTACTCAGAATAAAACGCTCTACAATAGTGCCCATTAACATGAAGGTGTAAGTTCTATTGGTGAGCTGGTACCGATCACTGAAGACGATTTTTACCCAAAATTGGCGCTTTTTGTTGTTATTTCGAAAATAATAAATTTTATCAAAAAAAGTTTCATGACAAATTTATTCGAAATTTAATTTCCTACAAAAAAGGTTCTGTAAACTAAGTCGCTTGAATTAATATTTTTTGAGATATTCGATTTTAACTAATTAGGCTAACTTATGTGTTGAACTTAGGGGCCGTCCATAAACTACGTCACGATTTCGAAGGGGGGGGGTCGAATTTGCTGACCGTGATGATCTGTAGAAAAAATGGCGCTAATACATGTGAAGTTTGTGACGACAGGGGGGGGGGATGTGAAAAACAGCGTGACGTAGTTTATGGACAGCTCCTTATGATTTTTTTCTTTTGTTTTGAACATTGTTTCTTAGTACTTGAACAAGAAAATTGTTTCATGTGACCCTGTAGGATGGTGAAAATGAAAAAAAACACCCTCTAGTGTACAATTCGACAAAATATAATCGTAGCCTTTTTCGTGATCTTTTAATTCTTCGTTTGTGGCGAGGCCCATGGGAGGTTATGCATATTTGCTCGGGATTTTTGCGTCGAATTTAGAGAAGGGGTGCTAGAATCTGGGGAATACTTGGCTTTCAGGAGGTTTCAATGAAGCCTCGTTAGTCGTTTGACTAAAGCAACGTCTCGTTTGAAAATAGGGTTCTCTCATTGTTATGATGGCTTTTGAATATTCTTCTTCATTTCTTAAAACAATTCTTTTAAATAGCGCAACACATCCTAAACCGTACTGGGTTTTCTCCAAAAACACTATGAAATTCGCAAAATTGTTTTAAATTTTCATTTTGAAAAAAATATGTTTGCTTGCAAGTAATTAAAAAATTGAATTTTGTAATCAACTGATTTGTATTTAGTACAGCGAAAAACAATTAAATTTTATTTTTGTTTTACAATTAAGAAAAATATTTTGCTAGCTGTTCATAAATAACAGAATGTTTTAGTTAAGCAATTGATTTGCATTTAGTACAGCGAAGAACAATTAAAATTTTTCTTTTTAATTTTAGTTTTGCAAATAATAACAAAATGCCATAAGTTAATAAATAGTAGAATCTCGTAGTTAATCAATTGATTTGTGTTTAGTACAGCGAAAAACAATTAAAATTTTCTCTTTTTAATAAAATGAAACTTAGAAGCGTAGAGAGAATCTTTGGACGTCTTTAACTCTACTGACGCTTCTGCACCTTCTTCTTCTTCTTCGATTAGGCAAGACTGATTCTGATTGGCTCAAACATTAGCCAATCATTGGTCACTACTGTAACCAATCATCGCCCCTGTTGCCAATTATCGCAACTCTTACTGCTCTGCTCATTAAAAATTATCCCGTTTCGAAGCCACAACCTTTTCCAAAATCAAAGTCCAGTATTTTTAATAAGACGAAGCAGGTCACTATTAAAAATGCAAGTATTTCTGTTTACGTGAAGTGAAGGTCTAAAATGAAATTTTTCCGAGCTTCCATTTTTACTAGATGCAAACACAATGGCACTTGATAGTGAAAAGAACGATGAAGGTGGACGTTTACACAAAAGGAGCCGGGTTATGAATTCTTATTTTGTCAATGAAGTGAAATATTAGAGCAGACCATCCAGGGTCCACCGTTTCGTATAAATAAAGTTTCAACCCGTGTAATATCGTGTGCAGCTCGCTCCATTGTACTTTTTATCTTTATTCATTCCACATAGTTTTATCACCATCCCACCCTTACCCTTGGTTCACGAATATCAAAAAGGCACGTATACTCCGGATAATTCCGAACAACCCCTTAAAGTCACATCTGCTCCAAGCGCCTCTTTTCATTTTTCTCCAAGCTGCATTTCTTGAAACATTCTCTTCTCATTTTTAAAATAAAGCAAACTCGAGAAATGAATTAAACTTTGAAATTTTCCAACACTTTTTGCTTAAAAAAAAGGAAATTAATTTCGCTGGCGGAATTTAACGTCTTGTTGAAAACTTTTTCCATCTAGTTCTTTTGACAAATTGTAATGTGAGGGAACCACTTTGTTCTTCTCGACTTTACTGCCTTTCATACAGTGACTGTTGCACTCAAAATAGATTCGCGTGATTCCAAATAGATTTGAATAAATGATTGAAAAAAAAATATTTGTAAAGAATATGTTTGGAGGATGAAGAAATGGGTCAAGAATATGTTTGGAAGATGAAAAAATGGGTCAAAAATATGTTTGGAAGATAAAAAAATGGGTCAAAAATGCAAGAGGACCAAGAAGCGTCTCTTCTTGAAAGTGATGTGGTAGTCTATGGACCTAAGCGCCATACTGCATTGTGTGAACACGTAGCAGCAATCATTATTATTTATTACGCATTTCAGCCGCAACCACTGACTTTTCTCGTCGCTCGCCCTCTCTCTGTCGATACTTCGCGTCTCCAAACAGTTGGTACCTGCTACAAAAGTTCCAGATGCTCGTCAAAGCACTCTGCGTGTAAATAACTCCCAGTGGTTCATGTTCAGTCGACATTGCGCACATTTTATTACCAGAACGTAAAAGTAGAAACTTACTGTAAAAGGGAACAAAAGCAAACTTAAGTAGGATAACGGAAATTCAGCTCTAGATAATTCCCTTTATTGGCACCGCTGCGCTGAAAATTTTTACTCCACTAAAGTACTAACAAGATCTACATCTAGGGCAAGAAAAAATACCTTGCACTCGTATCTACAAAAAAAATCAACATGGACTAAAATTTTTTATTTGTTATTCGCTGTACAAAATTTTCTTCTGAAAATTTTTACTCCATCAAAGTACTAACAAGAACTACATCATGTACAAGAAAAAAAACTTAGATTCTTATCTACCAAAAAAAAGAAAAAAAAATCAACATGGACTAAAATTTTTTATTTGTTATTCGCTGTACAAAATTTTCTTCTGAAAATTTTTACTCCTATAGTTCTAACAAGAACTACATCATGTGCAAGAAAAAATAACTTACAGTCTTATTTACCAAAAAAAAAGAAAACAACATAACCTAAAATTTTTTATTTGTTATTCGCTGTAAAAAATTTTCTTCTGAAAATTTCTACTCCATCAAAGTACTAACAAGAACTACATCATGTGCAAGAAAAAATACCTTACAGTCTTATCTACCCAAAAAAAATAAATCATCATGAACTAAAATTTTTTATTTGTTATTCGCTGCACAAAATTTTCTTCTAGAAATCTTTACTTCACCAAAGTACTAACAAGAAATACATTATGAGCAAGAAAAAATACCTTACAGTCTTATCTACCAAAAAAAAGAAATCAACATGAACTAAAAATTTTTATTTGTTATTCGCTGTACAAAATTTTCTTCTGAAAATTTTTACTCCACCAAAGTACTAACAAGAAATACATTATGAGAAAGAAAAAATACCTTAGAGTCTTAAATACCAAAAAAAAAGAAATCAACATGAACTAAAATTTTTTATTTGTTATTCGCTGTACAAAATTTTCTTCTGAAAATTTTTACTCCACCAAAGTCCTAACAAGAAATACATTATGAGCAAGAAAAAATACCTTACAGTCTTAACTACCAAAAAAAAAGAAATCAACATGAACTAAAATTTTTTATTTGTTATTCGCTGTACAAAATTTTCTTCTGAAAATTTCTACTCCATCAAAGTACTAACAAGAGCTACATCATGTGCAAGAAAAAATACCTTACAGTCTTATCTACCAAAAAAAATAAATCATCATGAACTAAAATTTTTTATTTGTTATTCGCTGTACGAAATTTTTATCTGAAAATTTTACTCCACCAAAGTACTAACAAGAACTACATCATGTGCAAGGAAAAATATCTTGTAGTCTTACCTACCAAAAAAAAGAAATCAACATGAACTAAAATTTTTTATTTGTTATTCGCTGTACAAAATTTTCTTCTGAAAATGTCTACTCCATCAAAGTACTAACAAGAACTACATCATGTACAAGAAAAAATACCTTTCACTCTTATTTAAAAAAAATCAACACGAACTAAAATTTTTTATTTGTTATTCGCTGTACAAAATTTTCTTCAAGACTTTGGCAAATGAAATTGAAGCATGTGACGCGAAGAAGAGTATCCAAGAAGCATACGAATTTAGGTTATGTTTGAAACGATAATGAGAAACGAATTGTACTGTTTCACAGCTTCGATTGCTCAAGAAAAATATTTTATTTGTTTTTCGCTGTAGCAAAATTTCTTTCAAGACCTTGGCAGTACTTATAATTGAAACGTTTAAAATCAGAAACGAATTGTAGTGTCTTAGGTTTGCTCACTACTTTGTGTTGCAACGATTATTCCTCGGTTGTAAAAGATTTCTAGAAAGTTTTTTATCTCGTCTTTTCAACTAATCATTTTTTGCAAGATGACAATGGATGATGGGTATTTTGTTAAAAGTAGAAAATGTTGTAAAGCTATTGATGAACAAAAGACTCGGAGAAAAACGACACGAGTCATGCTCGATGTTACGTAGTCACGCTGAACCGCTGACCTATAACTTCTTTCTTTTCAGAAGTAAAATGATGATTCTAGGAAGCTCAAGATAAGAGGAACGATAATAAGACGTAAGTGGGACAGGTAACCACACGATAAAGGTGTTAAGACACCTGAAAGTTATGCAAAGACACGCACATGTCTCCCGGATTCTGCAGAAATCTGTCAACCACAAATGCGCTGCTATGAAAAAAAAAAAAAAAAAAAAAAAAAAAAAAAAAAAAAAAAAAAAAAAAAAAATTAATTTTAACATTATACATGGAATTTTCATTCTGGACATTAAAATTATTTCAGAAATTGTCGCCCAATTGGGCCACTTGCAGCTGCAGTGTCACTAGAATCATCCATTTTTTATTTAATTCAGAACACGGTTCCGGTAAATTTGATCGCATTTCTGCGCTCATAATCAAAACCGTGACAGTTGCGAATCAAAACGAATTTTGAAGACAAAGTTTCACAAGAAAGAATAGACAAAATAAACTAATAAGAACAAAAAGAAGATACAAATAACAAAAAAAAAATACCAAAAATTAACTAACCCCAATTAACGTCAATTTTCTCCTCCAATTTTTATAAATTACCACTTATGAATCACTATAATCGCTAATAATACGGGTATAATTTTTTAAACACAATAATAATAATATAATTTCGGCTAATTTCTAAAAACATTGCCCTAATTTTTAATAACAATGATTAATGGATAATTATCCAATTCTAGCGAAATGAGTTTTTTTCCGAGGCGTCACATTTAGTGCCTTGTGATTAGGATAATAATTCTCTGTCACACGCAAGGAAGAGCATTTAGCTTTCGGCGACAATCAATCGCGTGCCATGAGTTTAAAAAAATCGAGAAGCCGAGAAAACCGTGGAAACAGTAATGATCTGCCCTAAAGTACGAACCCTGTAATTTCCAACTTGTTTTCTGCACGAAAAGACGATCCTCCTAAATATCTCGTTTCCATTGTCCGTCAAGAAAAAATTCAGTACAGCGAAGGACAATAAAAATTTTGAACTTTGAATCGAAGATTATCGGTTTTCTAAATTTTAGGCATATGCGGATTATGAAAAGGTGGCTGACCTTGATACCGAAATAAAGAGTGCCGGAAATAATAACCCCTGGCCTAAGACCTGAGCCGTGAACTGTGATCACGTGGTCAGCGGCGCACGAGCCTTATTGTTTATCATTGTATTATTCTCGCTTGGACACCTTTTCCGTAAGACAACTTCCGTCGGGGTCAGTCCACAGGAAATCGCCACCCGAATGTTTCCCAGTGATTGTCCCTATGCTAATCGATCGCCGGTGTCGATTCATGAGCTTCGACACTAAAAGAAATTTTACGGAGGACTCTTCTGCGTTTACAAATCACAATAGCATCATTCCGAGCTTCGCGTACCATTTATGAAGGCGACGCACCGTTTATGGGCCCAAACTTGCATCCAACTTTGGCGACGCAAACTATTCTGTCTGCAAACATCGTTTGAATACTTATTAATTGATTTATTGTGCATTTTTCAGTTAAACAGGATATGGATGGGTAGTTTGTAAAGATGTTTTTTTAAATGCAAAGAAGTGAGAAAATATTTTTAAAATTTGCTTTCTAGATAGCCATTATCAGTGTTAGGTAGTCCTTTAGGAAATGTTTAACATTAGTTTCTCTCATATGAATGAATAAAAATTAAAGTATATTTGAAAGTAAAAGATTTCGTATAAACAATTACAAAATTCAAGGTATATGGGAAACATTCCTTGCCAGGAACAATTTGAATTTATAAAACATCCGGAATTTTCATGTTTTTGCAAATTTCAAAATGTTGATGAAATTTTTTTGCATTCTCTCCTTTTTTTCAATTGGGAATAAAAGAACACAAATTTAAAACTATTTACTAGACACTACACTTACTAGAAACAAATTGAATTTTTGAAAAATCCGGAATTTTCACGTTTTTGTAAATTTAACGGTGTTCCAGAAATATTTTTTGCATTATCTCTTTTTTATTTGATTCGGCATTAAAAAATACAAATATAAAAGTATTTACTAGACACTACACTTGCCAGGAAGAATATGAATTTTTGAAAAATGTGAATTTTTTCCCCGTTTTTGCAAATTTCAAGGTGTTCCTAAAATTTTTTTTGCATTCTCTCTTTTTTAATCGATTTGTCATGAGAAAACACAAATGAAAAGGTTTATTCCAAACACTACACTTGCCAGGAACAATTTGATTTTTTTAAAAATGTGATTTTTTTCACGTTTTTGCAAATTTCAAGGTGTTCCTGAAAATTTTTTTGCATTCTCTCTTTTTTAATCGATTTGGCATGAGAAAACACAAATGAAAAGGTTTATTCCAAACACTACAATTGCCATGAACAAATTGAATTTTAGAAAAATGAGAATTTTTTTACGTTTTTGCAAATTTCAAGGTGTTCCTGAAAATTTTTTTACATTCTCTCTTTTTTAATCGATTTGGCATGATAAAACACAAATAAAAAGGTTTATTCCAAACACTACACTTGCCAGGAACAATTTGATTTTTTGAAAAATGTGATTTTTTTCACGTTTTTGCAAATTTCAAGGTGTTCCTGAAAATTTTGTTGCATTCTCTCTTTCTTATCCGATTTAGCATGAAAAAATAAAAATAAAAAGGTTTATTCCAAATACTACACTTGCCAGGAACAATTTGATTTTTTGAAAAATGTGATTTTTTTTCACAGTTTTGCAAATTTCAAGGTGTTCCTGAAAATTTTTTTGCATTCTCCCTTTTTTAATCGATTTGACATGAAAAAACACAAATAAAAAGGTTTAATTTAAAAAACTACACTTGCCAGGAACAATTTGAATTTTTGAAAAATGTAAATTTTTTCGTGTTTTTGCAAATTTCAAGGTGTTCCTGAAATTTTTTTTGCATTCTCCCTTTTTTAATCGATTTGGCATGAAAAAACACAAATAAAAAGCTTTATTCCAAACACTACACTTGCCAGGAACAATTTGATTTTTTGAAAAATGTGATTTTTTTCACGTTTTTGCAAATTTCAAAGTGTTCCTGGAAATTTTTTTGCATTCTCTCTTTTTTATTCGATTCAGCATAAGAAAACACTAAACCAAAACATTATTCTAGATACTACACTTGTCAGGAGCATTTTGAATTTTTGAAAAATGTGAATTGTTTCCCCGTTTTTACAAATTTCAACGTGTTCCAGAAATATTGTTTGCATTATCTCTTTTTTATTTGAATCGGCATTAAAAAATACAAATTTAAAAGTATTTACTAGACACTACATTTGCCAGGAAGAATATGAATTTTTAGAAAAATGTGAATTTTTTCCCCGTTTTTGCAAATTTCAAGGTGTTCCTGAAAATTTTTTTGCATTCTCTCTTTCTTATCCGATTTAGCATGAAAAAACATAAATAAAAAGGTTTAATTTAAAAAACTACACTTCCCAGGTACAATTTGAATTATTGAAAAATGTGAATTTTTTCGTGTTTTTGCAAATTTCAAGGTGTTCCTGAAAATTTTTTTGCATTCTCTCTTTCTTATCCGATTTAGCATGAAAAAACACAAATAAAAAGCTTTATTCCAAACACTACACTTGCCAGGAACAATTTGAATTTTAGGAAAATGTGAATTTTTTTCCCGTTTTTGCAAATTTCAAGATGTTCCTGAAAATTTTTTTGCATTCTCTCTTTTTTATTCGATTCAGCATAAAAAAACACTAAAATAGAACTTTATTCCAGACACTACACTTGTCAGGAGCATTTTGAATTTTTGAAAAATGTGAATTTTCCTCCCGTTTTTGCAAATTTCAAGCTGTTCCTGAAAGTTTTTTGGCATTCTCTCTTTTTTATTCGATTCAGCATAAAAAAACACTAAAATAAAACTTTATTCCAGATACTACATTTGTCAGAAGCATTTTGAATTTTTGAAAAATGTGAATTTTTTGCCCGTTTTTGCAAATATTAAGGTGTTCCTGAATTTTTTTTGCATTCTCCCTTCTTTAATCGTTTTGGCATGAAAAAACACAAATAAGGAGGTTTATTCCAAACACTACAATCGCCAGGAACAATTTGAATTTTTGAAAAATGTGAATATTTTTCCCGTTTTTGCAAAGTTCAAGGTGTTCCTGAAAATTTTTTTGCATTCTCTCTTTTTTATTCTATTCTGCGTTGACAAATATAAATTTAAAAGTATCTACTAGACACTACACTTGCCAGGAACGATTTAAATTTTGGAAAAATCCGGTATTTTCACGTTTTTGGAAATTTCAAAGTGTTCTTGAAATTTTTTTTGCATTCTCTCTTTTTTAGTCGATTCTGCTTTGAAGAATACAAATTTAAAAGAATTTACTACACACTACACTTGTCACGATTAATATAAAGTTGTAAAATATCAGGAATTTTCACGTTTTTGAAAATTTCAAGGTGTTCCTGAAATTTTGTTTTCATTCTCTCTTTTATATTCGATTCAGCATGAAAAGAGACGAATTTAAAACTATTTACCAGGTAGTATACTTACCAGGATCAAATTGAATTTTTGAAAAATTCGAGATTTGAATTTTAAAGAAATATGGATTTCTTATTATTTTGCATATTTCAAGGTATTTCTGAAATTTTTTGCATTCTCCTTATACCGTTCGATTGAGTTTAAAAAGCCACGCTTTTGGAATATAATACAATTTCTTTTACAATTTCAATTTTTCTACTTAGCTGACCAATTTGAATTTTAAAAAATGAGGATTTGGCACTTTTTCGCAAATTTCAAGGTGTTCTGCAAATCTTTTTCGGAACTTCTTTTTCTCTTAAAGTTTTTTGCTTAAATTTCTGTAGTTAATTCATTGATCCCAGTTATCTCAAAAATACTACAAAGTTCCTGATTTTTGAATAATCTTATGTATTTTCAAATTCTAAACTTTAAATTTTAAATTGTTGTTTGTAAATGTTAGTATTTTAGAGTTTACTGTTAATGTATTTTTTCGGTTCCTGGAGTAGCATTATTCGCATGTTCAGAAGGAGACTTGGAAAGGTAATCGCTAAGATGCCAAACATTCCTGTGGTTGCCGGAAGGGACACTTGGATCCAATATCTCAAAAGTGTGTTATTTGTAGAATTCGTGTGTTTTCAAGAGTCTGCATTTTACGCGGAAGGTGTGCTTTTCATCAATTTAAAAATTACTTCTAATTTTCATTAATTATTATTTTTGTCTGGAACCTTTTTTTCGAAATCTCTTACCCATTCTTACCATAATCTCTAAAGACAAATCCTTACTATTAAAAAATAAACAATAATGTTTAAAGGATCAACATTATTGTTTATTTTTTCAAAATAATATTTTTTTTTAAATTTTTCAATTTTTTCGAAACGGAGTTACATACGTATCACTTTAAAAATCGAAGACCTATTTAATAGGAAGTAATTTGATAATAATTATTTATTTATTTACGAGTATCAAATTTCCTAGGACTGAAAAGCCTTAGAAAAAAAAAAAAAAAGTACATAGAATTAAGAACAATAGTTTAAAATTTCGGTAGCTGCAAAAACGTCATAATAAAAAGGATGATTTTATTAATAAAGTAATTGTTTGGAAAAATTGGCATGGTGCTTTTATTTATTAAAAAAGATAATGACAATGAGAGGAGAAAATAAAAAAAAAATTTCAAGCCTCCAAATGGCGATTGAGACTGTGAATATATAATAGCATTTAGTTAAGCAGTTATAGTATTTCTAGAGATTAGAGGTTATTAAGGTTAGTGTCCCTGTATTTATGTTGAATGTTCTTATAGAAATCCTCTCATCTTGGGCGTGTGGGCTGACTTAGTTTGTACGTTTTTCAACCCTACGGATCTTATAGGTCTTAGCAGCTGAATAACGTATTATTACGTGTCTGGCGAATGGAAGGAAAAAGACCAAGAAGAGAAAAAAAACAGTCCCTGACTTTTAACCCTTTGACCACTGGCGTCTTGTTCCTCCAAAACAACCCCAAACCAAATAATAACCCATTGTAAAACCCAAAATTGAAAATAGAAAACGAAATTGAAAAAGATGACCAAAAAAAAATAAAAAGAAAAAGAGAAAGAGGAAAAAAAAAGAGGAAAAAGAAAAAAGAGAAAAAAAAAGAGAAAGAAGAAAAAGAGGAAAAAGAAAAAAGAAAAAAGAAAAAAGAAAAAGAAGAAAACTAAAAATATTTGCAAAAAAATTACAAAAAGCACTGACGTTTTGCCAACAAACTCTAAATTGAAGAAAAATAATTTTCGTTTTGTTTTTAGGCTTGGTAGGTAAAGGTAAATTTATCTCGAGGCGGTCATAGACTAGTGCTACGATTTAGAAGAGGTTAAATTTAAAAGCTCCGAGCGAACCTCCATTATGCGAAAGCGGGGTGTCCGCCGCTATAATATTCAATAGGTGCCTCCACGAGAGGCGAAATCTTCCAAGAAGCCGATGTAGTTTCGGATAATGGAGCACTGAATTGGGATATAACGTGTCTTAAATTGTCTAATGAGTGACCGAAGGGTACTCTAAATTCAAGGTCACTCAATTCTTTCACAAAAGGCACGATCATCTACTCACTGCACCCTCAACGAAATTCCCCTTTCTAGGAAAATAAATCTCATTCTTTTATTTTTCCACTGACCCCAGGGACCTGTGACCAGAAGGCATAATAATCCTGTTTTAAATTGCCGTAAAAAAAATTTATACCAAAATTCTATTTCCGAGAATTAAACTCGGTTCTGAATTTCGACTTGAAAATTTATAATAATAGTAAGAATGATAATAGTTGCTTTGGACTTTTGAACTCCTACGCTTGTTTTGTAAAAAAAAAAAGTTAAAAAAAATAAAAATAAAATTAAAAAAAATTAAAAAAAAGAATTAAAAAAAAAAAAAGAATAATATTAAGAATAATAACAATAAGAATAATAATAATAATAGCAATAATCACATCCTTCACGTACCCCTCTTCTCTCTTGTTCTTAAAAATCTCAGCCATTAATTTTATACGAATTTACCTCTTCCATAAATGATATTCTCAACCATGTCCCTTCTACTTCATTACTGCCTTGTGGACAAACAGGAGGAGTGCTAGAAATCTGGTAAATTATTTTTAAGAATTGCGGACAAACAGAAGGAATGCAAGAAACCTGGTAAATTATTTTTAAGAATTGTAAATTTTTGACAATTTTTTTTTTGTCAATTTCAAAAAAATAACAGTTTACATTCCGGAATTAAACAAACACCATTTGAAGCTTTGTTTGGGAGGAAAGCAAATGTAGGATTGGCCAGCTGTAATTTGCCAAACTATTATTGAGACGTTAAATTCTGAGGAGGATTTAGAAAATATGACGACTGCTCTTTTCGAAAATGAAGCGACTAATGAAGAAAGTTCGGAATCTAATACTGAAAGTGCACCAAACGTTATTATTATTACGTTATTTAGTTCAGCTAAATAAATTACATAAAGATATAAAACAAAATCAACAATTGAGGGCTTGGAAAGCACAACAACCGCTACGCTCGAACCTTTGCTGCCACTTGGAAGTCTAGTGGGGGATTAGACCCTGTATTAGAGCATTTGCGCATGCTTCA
>WNHD01010247.1:852-15277 GCA_011057455.1 Ganaspis sp. Gsp50
TTAAATGTATTTATGAAAAAACTAAGTCTATATATAGAAGTTAAATGTGTATATAAAAACCAAGTTTATGTAAAAGCTATGTATATAAAACGTATATGTGCATAGAAAAGCTATGTGCATACAGAAAAGCTATACATGTATAGAAAAACTATATGTATAGAAAAACTGTATGTATATAGAAAAGCTGTATGTATAGAAAAGCTGTATGTATAGAAAAGCTGTATGCATAGAAAAGTATCTATAGACTATAAAACTTTTTATAGATAAAGACTATATCTATAATAAAAGTATATAAAATATGTATGTAAAAGTAAAAAACTATGTATGTATATAAAAGTTATATATGTATGTACATAATCTTTGCGTACATAAAAAATATGTATATAAAACCTACGCTTATAAAAACTATATAATAAAAGCTATATGTGTATATAAATACCACCGTGGGAAAAAATATTTATTGATCCAAAGAACAGTTTTTTATCTAAATTTTCCAAACATTAAAAGTGTTTTCCATCGAACACACTTTTGTTCGAAGCATAAAAAAATGAAATGACACTGATACTTCTCTTCCAAGAAATGTTTCTGTATTCGTATTTAAACAAAAAACTTGTTTAAAAAGATTTCCTCCTTTAAAACAAGTTCTCTTAGAAAAGAAGCTCTTCTTTCAAAAAGAATTTCTCTTTGAAAAGATTTTCTTTCAAATAAATTTATAGATGATTAAATACCATCTTCAAAAATCACTTGTTTTAAAAAAATGAAAACTTTGAAAAATATTGTAATTGTATAACATCTGCTTGAAAATAAATAAATAAATAAATAATAATAATATAATAATAATAATAATAATAATAATAATAATAATAATAATAATAATAATAATAATAATAATAATAATAATGTATTTATTAAGAAAATAGTCAATTTGTTAAAAAAATGTTATTTTGTTCGAAAAAAATAGTTGTAGGAAGATTCAAAATCCTAATAAACATTATGCAACAGGAAATGAAGTCATGTCAAGCGTGATTTTAAAAATGAAATGGAGCGTGGTTCACGCTATCAGTATAATTGAAAGTCTGTGATTTGGCTATTTCGATGATAAATTTTCTTTCCCCTGTGGATATCTGTGTCAGTGAAAATATTTATTGTTATATTTACATTTGGAGGCGTAAGACAGACGAAAGCGTATCAAGATAAAAGGTATATAATACTTAGAAAATAATAATACAGTACTACTATCGTATAATAAGTAACTGTAAAATTATGCTTTGTTTTACTTAGAGAAGAAACTTTTTCATGCTTCATGTTCACTGTATTCAATGGAATGGTCTTTATTTAACCAGCGGCGAAGCGAGTCTTGAATAAATTTGTTTGAGCAACCACGTGCCTTTTGGGCCTCCCGTCTCTTAAAAACACATAAAATATTTTCGAAAAACGAGAAGCCAAGTAGACAACTTTTTATCAATATAACGGTCGCACTTGCATTACTGGTCATGAATTTTAAAAATAACATCCAGATTATCTGTAATCACGATTTTTCTAATTTGTATCATAATTTATTTTTAATCAAAATGATTAATTACTCGAGTAATTAACGTAATGATGTATGATTATTTTTCTTCGTAAATTGAAGATTATCATCTCGTCCAATTATCTCGATAAGTAGTAAACTTTCATATATAGTAAACTTTCATAATAAACCTTCGTAGTAAACTTTCATAGCAAACTTTGATAGTAAACTTTGATAGTAAACTTTGATAGTAAACTTTGATAGTAAAGTTTATAATGAGTGTTTGATGACTGATTTATTAATGAGGGTTTTTAGGAATTAAATGTAGAACTATGATTCAAAGGAAGTAAAAAAGTTGATTGAGGAAAAAAAATGTAGATCGACAGTAAAGTCTGATTTCGATAGATCGCGATAGATGGGAAAAAAGCCGTAAGTCTGAGGCTTGAGAGACCGCTGTCTTCCATGAATTTATCTGCAATGAGACTGGATTAACCGGCTACCAGCCTCCACGTGGTTACACAGCATAACGCAACCACATAAGCAGACGAGCACACAAGCAGGTGCAGACATCAAGACGCAAGAAATGCGAACGGAAATAATTGATTAAGCCACACTGAAACTGCTGTTTACCTAACAAGTGCTTTAATCATTGAAATTTCATTCACAACTCCTTTTCTATTAATACCACTGCATTCTTCCGTAAAACTAATATTTATAACTGTCCTTCTTTTTTTCTTGGCCTAGAAACTCACAAATTCAACTCCCGATACCCAAAGCAAAACTACGATGAATTAGAAAATAAAATTATTGAAAAATAAAACTATTGAAAAATCTACCTATATTGAAAAATATAACTACACAAAAAAAAACGACAGAAAAAAATGTCTGGTTAACTTAACCAGAAAGGATTGTTAAATATGCCCTTACTATTTTTTCTGGTCAAATTAACTAGAATTCTGGTTAACTTAACTAAAGTTCTAGTTGACTTAATTAAAATTCTGATTGACTTAACCAAAATTCTGGTTGACTTAACCACAATTCTGGTTGACTTAACTAATATTCTAGTTAATTTAACCAGAAAAAATAGTAAGGGCATACTTAATATTCCTGTCTGGTTAAGTTTACCAGACATTTTTTTCTATATATAGAAAAATATAGCTATATGAAAAGTATAACTATTAAAAAATATAACTATATTGAAAAATAAAACTATTGAAAAATAATAAACTATTGAAAAATAAAACTGTTGAAAAATAATAAACCATTGAAAAATAAAACTGTTGAAAAATGAAACAAATAAAGGCATAAAATAAAAGTCAAGTAATGCAATTACAAAGAATATAGATGGAAAATTAAGCAAAAATCTACTCAAAAATAAAGTAAACAAAAAGTAAAAATCTTTTCTAGGAGAAAGCGGTAACTGAAAAATAAAGTAGAAGACTTCTACGAGAAAACGATGACTGGAGAATAAAGAAAAATAATTGCAAAAATTTTATAACTCCTCATTAGAGAAGAGAATGTAAAAAAAGTAAAAGAACTGAAAAATGAAGTAATTAAGAATAAGTAAAATAGAAATAAAGGAAATTATCTGAAGGTATTCAGAAAATAGAAAAAAATACTGAAAGAAAAGTAATACTAAGTTTCAATGAGTTACAAGTAGTATGAGTTATAAGTAGACTGTAAGAAAAGTTGTACTAAGTTTCAATGAGTTACACTTTATTGCAAGTTACATTTTAGTACATGCAATAATTTAAGGGAATAACTTTTAAAAATAGGAAATGTTTAAGAAAGGATAACTTTAAGAAAATGTATAACAACTTTCAAAAAATAGTTACAAACTTAAAGGTAGTAAACAAATGTTATTCAAACTGATGTAACTTACAATTAGTATAGGCAAAATTGATCATTCAAATTGATGTAACTTATAATCAGAGAAAAAATATGTTTATTTAAATTGATGTAACTTACAAATAGTAAAAAACTTTGCTTATTCAAATTTATGTACCTAACTTATTTAGTACAAAAATTTGCTGATATTCAAATTGATATACGATTTTTTGTGATTTCAATTTAGAGTTAATTAGCGTTAATTTAATATACATTTTTTTTCAGTGTGAAAAAGTGATAATAAGATAAAATGAAGATAAAATAAAGAGGAAATAAAGAGGAAATAAAGATGAAATAAAGAGAAAATAAAGATGAAATAAGGATGAAATAAAGAGAAAATAAAGATGAAATAAAGAGAAAATAAAGATGAAATAAGGATGAAATAAAAAGAAAAAATAAAGATGAAATAAAGATGAAATAAAGATAAAATAAAGATGAAATAAAGATGAAATAAAGATGAAATAAAGATGAAATAAAGATGAAATAAAGATGAAATAAAGATGAAATAAAGATAAAATAAAGATGAAATTAAAATGAAATAAAGATAAAATAAAGATGAAATTAAAATAAAATAAAAATGAAATAAAAATAAAATAAACATAAAATAAAAATAAGATAATATGATAAAGTAAAAAACGAAATGAATTGAATGTTGTCTATATATCGTTTTGAAAAGTGCGAAAGCGTGGCACAAGGTTAATTATATTAAAAAAAAGAATTAATAAATTGACGATTGAAGAAGAATTAGTGTGACTTTTATTGGGATTTATTTTTTTGGCATAATTTGAGAACTTAAAGTGGCTTGTTAACTGTTTTTGTGACTCAGTGGCTATTTAAAAATCTTTGAAAGCTTCCGACAAATTTTGTGTGTGAGGCTTGTGAAATACATGGCACAGTTTTAAAAAATCAATGTTTGACTAACACTGAGAAATATTCATCACTAATCTCCCATTAAGCAAAAATATTTTATTCAAATATTCAGAATATTCAGTGCATGGTCTATTTACCTACGAAATAATTTTAAAGCGTTTTAGTTTAAAAAATACATTTTTACGGTTTTAGTCAATTTAAATAAACAGAAATTTTAATAATTAACTTCGAATCTGTTAAAAGAAACAATTGAAAGTTTGTTTTAGTGGATCCGTTTGTTTAAATTTGGTTTCTAAAGTGGATGTCTAATTTTTAACCCGACGATATTTTTGAATATTAGTGAAATGAGTAATTATAATAATTATAATTACAATTACATTGATTTTTTAACTTAGATTTTGATCATAATTTAAAGATGTGGATATAAAATAAAAATATGGTTTTGATATGTCAATTATAATAGAAAGAGAAAAATCTTTTATAACTATAGGAAAAATGATAATTATTGATAATAATAATTGTTGATAATGATAATTGTTGATAATAGTAATAGTTGATTATTATCTCGCAATGATAATTGTCTGATAAAAAAAATTGTTGATAACAAAAATTAGTTATTCGATTGATTTATTCCAAAAGCGATTATTTAATTACCAAGAGATAAATTTATTAAATCTTAATTTGATTTAGGTTTAGATAATATATAGTAGGAAAAAATATGGAACATATACACTTTACATATCCTGTTAAATTCCAAGCAGATTCATCTTGGAAACTAGACCAGGAAAATTTGAATATGGTAATGTTTTCGACACTATTCAAAATTTCAAAAATGATTTGAAACGGTTAACAGGAATTTGTCATAGCGTTAATGAAATTAATTAATTTTAATCTCACACTCTTAGATTTTAGTCAGTTTAATGAAATTTCTGAGAAAAACTGTTTCTTTGATTATCAGAACAGAAATATTATCAGTTATACGTATTTTTTCAAAGAAATAATTATAATCAGTATGAAACTCATTAATTTTCAAGTGTAGATTAGAAAAATATTAAAGTGAAAATAATTAATATAAAATAAAAATAATTAATATAAAATGAAAATCATTAATTTTAAAATGAAAATAGTTAATTTTAAAATGAAAATAGTTAATTTTAAAATGCAAATATTTATAATATTAAAATGAGACTAATTTGTATCAAAGTGAAAATAATTAGTATCAAAATGAAAATAATTGTAGTATCAAAATGAAGATAATTATAGTATCAAAATGAAAACAACTAATAACATAGTTTAATAAAGTGATACAAAAGAGTAACAAATTGATACAAAACTGTAACAAATTAATAACAAATTGAAATTGTGTACAATGACCTGATTATACATATACATAGTTAAGAGAATTTGTTATAAATTAGTATCAAATTGTAAAAAATTATAAAGACAAAGTATAAAAAATTACCATTAAGTGAAAAAGTAAATCAACTAAAAACATGAAATTAACATGAAAGTAGAACGATTTAGTTTCAAGATAAACTTATTATTAACAGTCGGATGGAACGAATCAACAATAAGAATGAAAAATATACTAACATGAATTTAATAAACGAAAAAAGACATTTCTTTCCATTTTAATTGCTCTAGAAAGAAAATAAAAAAAATATATTACGGTTTAAATAATAATAATGTAATCTACACAAAATATGAAAATAAGAATATAATAAAATAAATATAAAAATAATGCAATAATAATAAAATAAATATAAAAATAATGTAATAATAATATAATTAAATAAAAATTATAAAATGAAAATTTATTAATTTAGTTTACAATAACAAAAAAATTATTGAAATAAAACAATTTTAAAAGTTTTGAAGTCTTTAAATTGCTACTTTACTGTTCCTTTAATAGATTCTAAATATAGACACAATTCATTGTTTTCATAAAGTACACATAGGAAAAATATATACCAATTAGTATAAAAAATAAATACAAAATTATATTTAAAAATAAATATAATTAATCGAATTCTATAAAAATTCAATTCAAACCGAAACTCTATGTATATAATCACAAAGATAAATAAATAACAATAACAATTTTCAAAAATCCACAATGAACTAAAATTTCAAAAAATCAGAAAAACAAAAAAAATGTTCTTAATAAATAATAGAAATTTCAATAACAACAAATAAAAGAATTTCAAATTTTCATTAAACTGTTTTTTCTATTAAATAAAATTTGGTATATTATAATAAAACAAGCCTAAGGAAATGAAGGACAAAAAATATAACGCTTCCTAATTACTCCAATTGCTCTCATTCTCAAACAATTTGATAAATTCGTTCTCACATACGGTGTGGGAAGTGCAATGCCTAAACTGTGAAAATGAATCTTTGTTACACATTGCAGACTTGTTATGCAGCGATTGATATCAGCTTTCGTTTCATGCTACAAATGATATAATTGTAGAGAGGGAATTAATTAAGTACGATCTCATATGGTCCTCATTATAAATCGCCTCTGGTAAATCTAGTTCGAATATTATCACAATATATTTCAAGATTAATTACACTTCGATATTTATACGCGATTTTTACCATTTCAGGAAATAAAAATGAAGCGAAACTAGTTTCTGTGTCACTTAAGTAGTAGAGCAGTGATTGCAATGCTTTGGCAGTAGTTACAGTCAGCTTCGGTCAGACGTACACTTGCGAAAATTAATATTCTAATTCTATCGGTCTTTTCAAAACGAGGTAATTAATAATCAAAGGAAGCAATTTTCGATCGAGAGATATGAATAACTACTAAACTATAAATAACTACTAAACTGGGCAATAAGTTCATTCTGGAATTTCGGTAATAACGGTAACAAAAATGTGATTTTGAAGGTAGTTGTCTCTAACGATAGTTGACAGATTCGGTATTCAAATGAAGTACCGAATTGTGTATTTTTTCGGAATATTTGATAAACCGTTAGCTGGAATTTACAAAAGTTATAAACTGGCTATTATAACAAAATGTAAATTTGATTAACGTGCTTTACGTTTCGGTAATACTGAATAGTTGTTCAAAGGTCATTCCACAACTTTATATATAGGATAATATAAGTTAATAATATAATATAAATATTTATAATTTAATAATACAATATAAATATTTATAAGTTAATAATATAATATGAATATTTATAAGTTAATGGCAAAGTTATCGCAAAATCAATTTTCTGTTATTTGTTGTTTTAATTATTCTTATTACTCATTATTCTTATTTTAATATTTTAAATTTAATTGTAGACTCCCGGAAAACCTAAATTCAGACTTAATTTATGGATTTTCGTAACAATCAATTGTAACAATTAGATTTGCAAAATTGGAAAAGTTGCAATAATTACAAAACGAACATTTAAAACAATTGCAAAACAAACTGCAACAATCACAAAGCAAACAATTACAAGAGTTTATAGAAAATAAACGAATGCAACAATTAGAAAGTAATTACAACAGTTACAAACCAAAGAATTGTATTCATTGCAAAACACAATTAAAAAATTAGAAGAATTAAAACAATGGTTTTAATATCACTTAAACAATAATTTAATATCACTAAAACAATAATTTAATATCACTGAAACAATAATTGAATATCACTTAAACAATGATTTAATATCACTAAAACAATGATTTAATATCACTAAAACAACTACAATATAAAAAATTACAACAAAACTAGTCAACATTTGAACCACGTGGTGATTTACATTGTTGACTTTTACTCTTAGTTTTTGACTTTAATTTGACTTTTAATAGCAACTTTAAAGCAAAAACATTTGAAAGGAAACACAAAAATAAAGGATGATTTAGATTTAAGCACACACAGTTAACTTGTAAGTATATCAAATTGATATCAAAGGTATCAAATTGAAGATCAAGATTTTGTAATCAATTTGTTGCTTTTGCGATTAAGTTTATAATTTTTGTTATCAAGTTGTTACTATTTGGTATCAAGTTGCTACCTTTTTTAATCAATTTATTATTATATTTATATATATTTATACATATTTATATATATTTAGTATTATATCAATACTAAATAAATACTAATACCAAATACTGTACTACAATTTATTTATTTTTGTCATCAACTTGTTACTTTTTGATACCAAGTTGCTACTTTTTTGTACCAAGTTGTTATACTTTTTGAAATCAATTTGTTACTTTTTGATACCAAGTTGCTTCTTTTATGCATCAAGTTGTTACTTTTTGGTATCAAGTTGCAACTTTTTTGTATCAAAATGTTACTTTTTATCATCAAGTTGTTACTTTTTTGTATATCAAGTTGTTACTATTGGTATCTAGTTGCTATTTTCAAACTATGTAAATGTAAATTTATAATAAAAAATACTCTTCTCTCGACTCGAAAAATAGAAAATACTTTTTGCTAAAAATAAAATGTTAGAAAAAAAATTCCAGTACCCAAAAAGTTCAGTTTTTTAAAATCACGAAGTTTCAATCAACTTCACATGAATAACAAATTAATAAAAAAGTCTCAATACAATGGATACAAATGTAACCGAGTAAATATACGTCAAGATGATTAAGAAATAATGAGTAATATACGTCAACTCAACAGTTGATTAAAGTTTTAAAGTAATTGCTTGTAATATGTTTTGAGACCACTTCTGCGCCAAAATCGCACTACTATCCCAAACTTATATATCCTCTTTTAGTAAATATTTAATATCACATAATTGTCAAGACTGGTCAATCTCATTAGAAAAAAAAACTCCAGTCTTGTAAAGTTTTTTGATATCCAAAAAAACATTCAACGTAGACAAAGAAAAAAATACCTCTTGCTAAAAATGACACGTGTGAAGATTCCTGTGGGTCTAATGGCACAAACACTGAATCGCACAGTAATCACGGACGAGATGAAAATCTATCAGCATGTATAATTGCAGGTCCGAAAAATAAGAGAATAAATAACGAAGCACGACACTTGCATTACTTTAGAACAAAAAGAATACTTTAGAACAAAAAGAATACTTTACAACAAAAAGAATACTTTACAACAGAGTACTCTACAACAAACAGAATACTCCATACAGCAAATAGAGTATTCCACAACAAATAGAATTCTCTATAAAGCACTCTACAAAGCACTTTTCAAAGTATTCTACAAAGTACTACACAAAGTACTATACAAAGTACTCTACAAATTACTCTACAAATTACTCCACAACAAACAGAGTACTCTACAAAAAACAAATACTAAAAAAAACGTTACAATAATACTTAGAGATTAAAATTTGGAACTGAATGCGCGCGATTCCGTGCTCGCTCGCTGGTCCCAACTCAAGTCCGGCGATGGGCCCAATCTCTAGTCGCCGGATAGTCTCGTGTGCTATTGCGATAGTCAGGGTCGCGGTAGCTAGATGCGTGCCAACAAGGTGTACGCGAGAACTTGTGAAGTCGGAATGGGATACACCTGTCCGATATACAGAGTATACTTTAACGTGGCGGACCGCCCCCTGACCCAGACACGCGGTACAGTTATATAGGTCCCTCGTTCACTCGGATATCTCCTTCTTGGCCAGATCCATTGCCGGTACCTGCAGTCGACTCTCTTGTCTGCTAAGTATCGTCCTCACACTCATTCACCACCCATCATGTGTACTCATGTACTCACAACCGTTCAGTATTCAGTCGACCCGCAGAACATCCTCTCAAACATTTACTGCCTCAATCAGAGACCTTAAGAACTCACTTTCGTAAGCTTTAGTCTTATTTATCTATTGATACCGTGACGATTCACAATTCTTTCTCTTGAATCATTCAGTTTCGGATTAACGATTCATTAAAATGGAATTAATGAATAGAAAATTATGTACTTGTGCACTGTGATGCAAGGGAAATAGAATTTACTTGAGAAATGATGTACTTGAGATATAGACATAACTTGAAATATGTGTATGATTTGATGCACTCGAGATTTATTCGAAATATGGGTATTAGGAATACGATGTTCTCGAGATGTGATATACTTCAGTAAAATGATTAATGAGAAATGTATAAAAGTAATTAGTTGATACACTCAGAAAAAAGTTATTTTGATTTAAAGAAATTACTTTCTTTGACTTTTCTGATTTCAATCAAAGAAATTTCTTTTTTAATCAAAAAAGATTTCTTTTTTAATCAAAAAAGATTTCTTTGATTCAAACAAAATTTCTTTGATTCAAACAAAATTTCTTTGATTCAAGCAAAACTTCTTTGATTCAAACAAAACTTCTTTGATTCAAAGAAATTTTCTTTTATTGAAAGAAATTTCTGCATTAAATCAAAGGAATTCTAGAATTGATATACGGTCAAAGAAATATTTTTTTAAATTAAAGGCATACATTTGTTTGAAACAAAGAACATTTCTTTAAATGAAAGAAAAATGAAATTTGAATCAAAGATACAAGTGAAAGAATAAAGAATACAAGTGAAATAAAGTTATTTCTTTAAATCAAAAGATATTTTTCTCTCGGTGTTATAGTTAGTATATTTCTGACACCAACTAATTAGCTTATACATGTATAAGATAATCATGTATGTAATATGGACTCATTAGAGATGAGAGTATTGTCATCGTGCGTCAACATCTTTCATCATTCTCTCTTTATTGAAGAAAAACTTTTCTTTTTTTAGAAGAGAACTATATTCACTGCTACGTATTATTTGAATTGAGCACTGAAAGAAGAGTACAATTTATTAATCCAATACAACAAACATAAGAATTGCAAATATACATTACAATTTAAACAAAAAAACACTATAATTTCACAGCTACAAAGCTGAGCTATACTATTTTAATTGATTATCAGTAGAATTTTACTAATTCTACTTTTACTACTAATTATTACTAATTCTTTTACTAATTTTACCACTCGCTAAATCCGAATTAGTCAATTTTATTTAATTGAACAGCAACGATTACTTTATTGAATGCATCAGTAACCATTTTGACTGATTTTTAGTCAATAATGAATAATTGTCATAGTAGAAAACTACAAATTCTTTTTGCAAAGTATACTAATGTATTTGGTATATAGCGTAAAATTCATTTAGTAACACTCTATAATTACATTAGTAAACTTTGCAAAAAGAATTTGTAGTTTTCTATATTATACTATTATACATACTATACATACTATTATATACTATAGCATATATTATTATAATATTACTATAGTAATAGTGCTATAACTAATTATTTGTACACTGCAAAAACTGATGTCTTGAACTAAGACATCAAGTGTCTTACCTTAAGACATTTAGCGCTTTAAGACAGTAAAATATGACACTTTCTGGCATCATAAAACGCAAAATGTCTTACAGTAAGACACTTGATGTCTTAGTTCAAGACACCAGTTTTTGCAGTGTAGTTTTTACTGTTTCATTTATAAAGCTTTAATATTCTAATTAATACACCTTTAATTACTAGCCTTACATTTAATAAAAAACGAATCCAAGTCGATGACTCATTACAACATAAATGTAGAAGTAACAAATATACTCACTCGATTATAGTACAAAAAAAAGTAAATTTCATATTCATTTTTGCTTCCTCGTAAAAGAAACTTTGTTTTTTAAAAACAAAACTTTTTTTGTTTTTGTCTTGTTCAAGTACTTTATAATCGATCTTTCTTTATTCGATATTACAATAAAACCGATCCAAATAGGTGACATGAACATCTCAATGTACATATATACTTACATATATATCACAGTACTTTGTGGAATGAAAGAAAGTCATAAATAATCCGGTTATGTATACTCTCGTTGCATATTTGAAAAAAGCTGATACTTTTGGATACAGTCATCCACCAACGAATTTATATCAAATGAAAAAAGAAACACCAAAATTGTCCCCAAATAAATGAGCAGACAAAATCTGGAAATCTTTCTCACGTTATTTTCAAGAAATTGAGTTTAAGGAGATAAAAACAAAGAATTTTGTTTGTCTCATTTCCCTAAAAGTAACTGTTTCGTTAGTAGATTTACTTTCTTAAGTACATGAGATATAACATGAACAGCTTTTAAATGAGGATATTAAGTAATTTATTCAGCCTGTGTATTTTAAAGAAACCGAAGAATTTGATTTTTAATTATTTAGAGAATTCATAGTAACTAACGAATTTAGTTTTAAAGTGATCAGTTGAATTCTAAAGTAATTACAGAATTTACTTTCAAATTCATTAAAGAACTGAGAACTAGAATGTATAGGTACTGAAGGATGTATAAGAACTGTAATAAGTAATAAATTAAGAACTCGAATAAGTAGTAAACTATAAGCTTGGAATTTTGAAATTAAGAATGGTCTGAAAGTAAGACCTCTTTTTTACGGATAGTATAAGAACAAGAAGAAGTATAGTATAAATATTATAAAGATTGCAATAAGTAAATGCTATTAATAAAAATTGTAACAAAGGTTTTAATTCAAGAGACTCAGAATGTTTCTCTTTCGTTTCCATCTCCCCTCCCACTTGTCCCCACCATCTCTTTACTCTTTCTTGGACTTGAGCACACCGACTGGTCCTCAGCAACCTTTCCCGTTTGGCACGATTGTCCCATTCTTAAGAACCTAATCATTCTCCCCCCTGTAGAAAAAACCGGTAAAACCAAACTTGACACGAATCGGTGTCCGGTAAATCGATATACCATAGGTATGCATGACCTATGGGAAACCACGTATAAACAAAGTTTGCATTAGTTCCGTCTGAAATTAACATACGAATTAATCATTATTTACCTTGGAGCAAAATGTTTGGTCCCAACACCACTTTTTCAGATATTTATATAAACGCTTTGAAATTCCTAAACTTATACTCCTCATCTAAATTCCTAATGACATTCCTACTATACTTAAGGGCCCACGAAAAAGGTATATGAAAGTTAACTGAAAAGTTCCAAACATAAAAGCGAATCGTTTAGTGTTCTATATTCAAACAAAGAATCACTTAAAACGAGTTTATGTGTAGCCAAAAACTAGCTTTTATGTAAAAAAATAGATTATAACTAGGTAAATACCGCAGTAATCAAAAACGTGCAAGGCAACTTGCCTGCCTTACACATAGTGAGATATATGATGTTTTCAGAGTGGACACTTTTGAAATAAATTGAATTCTCGGTCTTTTCCCGCTCACTTTTTTATGTTTCCCGGTCACAAATTTTCAAACTAAAACAATGTAAGTATTTTCCCAAATAATTTACAGTTATTGCTTACTCATAGTGCGTGTTTATGTCCACACTATGCATTGAGAAAAACGTTTGGTTTTCACAACTAAATGTTTTGCTGTAAAAAGCAAACATTTTCCTCGATGTGTTACAACGAACATCTCAGAAACTATAACAGTCAGGTTAAAGTTTTACAGTATTTAAGCGGTTTCTCTTAATCCACTGAGTCTTTATCATCACAGGGGCACCAATTTGGGTGCCTGGTAATACAAAACAAGTGAAAAATTATGTTCATTTCATAAAAATTTTGCTTCCTCCTAGAGAAATTTTTTGTGCAAAAAGTAGGAACCTTAAACAATTTTTAAGAAGAAACTATTATTAAAAAATGAGAATATTAAAATTTATAATATTATACATTCAATTTTATGTGTCAAAAATAGTTCAAAATTAACTCTATTCCTATAAATTTCTGTAAAACTTAAAAATTAAAAAAAAAAATAAATATTTTTCTTGTAGAAGCTACCATAAAAAAATGATAATTATATGAATAATGGTAAGAAATGTAATTATAAATTACAAAAATAATCAAATAATAACATTTCCTCTATCAATTTATGGTAAAATAAAAATAAAATAAAAAAAACAACAACAAAAAACAACAAAAATGAAAAGTGTTGAAGGCAGCCCGGCTGCCTTCAACACCTTGGCTTTTACTTCTTTAAAAGTTTGAAATTAGTGCTCTCAAGTGCAATTCTCACTAGAAATCACTTTAGAAGCATTTATGTACCTTAAAAATAAGATTTGTGATGAAAAAATTGATTCTAATACCTTCTAAATGGAAAAAACTAACAAGAACGATTTGTATGGAGGGCAGCCCGTGGCTGCCCTACAGACAAATCGTTTTGCTCGTTTTGGAGATTGGAAAGAGATCTCTGAAGT
>WNHD01010249.1:0-12729 GCA_011057455.1 Ganaspis sp. Gsp50
TATTTAATAAATATTCGCTGAAGAGAAACATTTTATGAGTGTTCCATTCATTTGTCAAATTTAAACTGAGGTTAAGGTATAAATATTTTTGATTTTCAATTTACGAAGACAATTTTATCGGTAGATATAAATAAATATTAGGAGGAATGATACAGAATTCGATGAAGGTATTATCATTATGAAGACATTGAAATAATATTTGTTTTAAAAATTCGAGGATTGCGGTATACGAAGCATTAAAAATTTCTAAATCACTTTTCACATTTATACAATTATCACCTTCTTTTTTAATATGGACCATTTCAACAAATAATCTTTTATAGTCATTTAGTTCATTATGCAAAACTTTAGAATTTTCCAATAAAATTTGATGTGAATTTTCTATTTTACGGTGCCGGCTTATAACATTGTGGTACTTTTCATTATGATCAAAATTTTTATTATGTTCATCAATTCTTATTGTATTATTAAAATTGTAGCTTACTTTCGGAAGAATGATTAAAGAGTATGATCAGGCGGCACTCTTTTGAAGATAGGATGGGATTTCAGAAGAATTTTTTGAAGATAGGATTCCAGTTGCGAAGTCCTTGGAAAAGAAGAGATTTACTCTTTTGGCAATTAGTCTGTTGACAAGTTTCCTCTGGTCGTTCAAGTGGTGATGTTTAGTCTGGTGATGAGTGACATAAGATAGTAGCCACCTTGTATTTAGAAAGGTAGTGGTGAAAAGGAATCAGGGCTTCTACAACTCTGGAAAACATGGAAAAACTGGAATTCTCATGGAATTGCATTATTTCCTATGGAATCATGGAAATCTCATGGAATTTTCATTTATATTATGGAAAATTATTTTTTTTATTTAATTTCTTTACATTATGCATTTTATTAAGTTTTAACAAAATTGTATGTAATTTTCTTTACAAAAGAAACACAACAATACTGCAAAATATTTAAAATTACTTAAAATTTCTTCAAAGTATTTGAAGATGCTTAAAACTAATTGATATATACACTTCAAATTATTTAAAAAAATTTCAAAATATTTTCAAAAAAGAAGTTAAATGAATTTAGCGATTTTTAAAAAAGCTTAAAAATACTTCAAATAATTTTAAAAAACTTTAAAATACTTCAAAATATTTTATTTTACTTTGAAATACTTTAAAGAACTTAAAAATATTTCAAGTATTTAAAAATATTATCATTTTAATTATTAAATAAATTATAAACAAATTTTAAAATACTAATTTTAAAATTTTTTTTAAAAATATTGTAATTTTCCAAACCACTTTAAAATGCTTTAAAATATTCAAAAATACTTCCAATACTTCAAAATATTTAAAAATACTTCAAAGTATTTAAAAATACTCAAAATTACTTTAAACTATTTCCAAATACTACCCAATACTTCAAAATATTTAAATATACTTAAAATTTCTTTAAAATACTTTGAAATACTTCAAAATACTTGAAAGTATTTAAAATAAATACTTCTATTAGTATTTAAATACTTCAAAGTATTATGACTTCAATGAGCCAGGGTACACCATGCAGCTTATAATACGGTAGAGCTTTGAATAAGCGCCTTATAATACGATTCTTGAGTATGTTAGCGCCTGCGCAGAAGTTCGTTCTCATTGTTTTCATTGGGATTCCCAATTTTGCACAATGAAAACAAACTTCAGCGCAGGCGCTAACACACTCAGGAATCGTATCATAATAGGCGCTTATTCAAAGCTACCGTATTATAATCTAGATGGTGTACCCTGGCTCAATATGCTTAAAGATGTTTCAATAAAATTTTAAAAGACTTAAAAATATTTTAAAATGCTTCAAAATACTTAAAAACACTTAAAAATACGGTTTTAAAATTAAAAATAATGATCTTGCGTAATTTAAATTCTATAAAAAATTATTGTTAAAAAACTTTCATTAATTTCAAAAGTAATTTAAATTCTTTCAAAATATTGAAGAATTCATTTTTTAATCAAAAGATATATTTAAAGGTATCTTGGAAATTCTTCTATTTTTTTCATGGAAATCATGAGAAGCTCATGGAATTTTGTAAAGAATTTGTAGAAACCCTACAAATAATTAATCTCGTGAGAAATGTCACTGTCGAAAAATACAATGAATCGAACTATATTATATATTATCTAGAAAAATTTATCGCCTTAGATACAAATAACGGCTGTAATTTTAATTATTGCCAGCATAAATTGCAATGAATAGTTGAAATCTGTTCTGAAACTGGGCGCCATCTGCAGGGACGCTCTTATAGGCCTTGACGCTTACTAAGCGTCCCTGCAGATGACCCGAGAAGCTTCTACAGCATCCCCGCAGATGTCGCGGCGCATAAACTTCGAAGCCAGTCAACTTGAAATCAACCACAATGTTTTATTCACTTCAGGGCTTTAAACGGTACTCATTTTCAATATTTGGTAATCATAATATTACGTCACGCAAAAATGGACCTTTTTGTTCATTTTTGTGACCTTTATGTCACACTTTCCACATCGTAAAATTTACTTACAATTAGCTTAAATTGTCACAATTCTTACACTTCGATTAATCAAAATTTTAAAAATTCAAAAAAGTTTTGGTCCGTCATTTTGAATCAAGAATTTTAAAAATACTTTTTTTAATTACTAATTCAACAAGAGACTCCAAAAACCCCCCTAAACTGAATTCCACTGAGATTATAATCAATTTTTGAAAAAATCAAAAATTTCGGATGCGCCGTTTTGAATAAAAATTTTGAAAAAACAGTTGTTGACTCCAAATTTGTAATCGGAGACCCCAAAAACGTTTTGTGTGAAAAAAATATTTCAAAAATTTTTGGGACGTGAGAAAAAAAGTTTCTTAATCAATATTGTTTAAAAAAAGACAGAACTTGTTTATTTAAAATTAAGGATGTACAATACATACAATTTCTATACAGTCAACATTTTTCGTTTCTTCGTGTGAATAAATGTAATTCAAAATTATTTTTCGTTGAAATAATAAACACTTTCTTACAGCAGTATAACATATTTTTACAAAATTTTAATTAAACGCCAAAAAATGGATCCCAATAGTGTTCCGTAAGTTAACTGAAGAAAATAAGTGTTATTTTAACACTAAAAGTTGTGTTAAAACAGACTGCATGAAATCTAACACTAAATGAGGGCGCCACTTTCTTTGTACTTTAGCAATGGTTAAAACAACACAATTTAAACCAAATTTTCAAACGCTTCGTCTATAGAACTCTAAAAATTGTTCAATTTTATTTCCTTTTCTTAAAATTTTCTGTATATAAAAAATTGAATTTTTGTGAGTTATATTAACATTTTTTAGGTATTATATAATGAAATTCTTTTTGTGTTAAATTGAGAAAAAAGATTATTTAGAAAGTAATGAAATTCTTTTTGTGTTAAATTGAGAACAAAGATTATTTAGAAAATTATTGTTTGTGTGCTAAATTAACATATTTGTGTGTTAAATTAACATTTCTAGCCTATATGCAATTCACACTATTGTGTGTTAAATTCACACTTTTGTATGTTAAATTCACACTAACAATTTTATGTCTTAAATTAACATGTTTACTGTGCTAAATTAACATTCTTTGACAAAATACATTCACTGTGTTAATTTAGCAGAAGTTTCTTATGTAAAATCAACAAAAATAAGGGAACAATAAAATGTTAAATTACAAAACAAATTTAGATTTTTACAGACACCATAGAATTTCAACATTCAGTTTAGAATTTAACAGATGTTGCAGTGAAATAACATTTATTTTTAAAATGAGAACATTAGTTTAATATAATTAATATGTAATTAATTAGGAAATTAATACGTAATTAATTAAAAAATTAATATGTAATCCTTTCTAAAAATCATCATCGTATTTATAAAGAAGAATAATATTTCTCCTCTTTTTTCTTCTCAATCAATGCTCATCTAATTTCTCCTTTCCAATTCGACACCAATACTTAGACAATTGTGATGACCATCATTAATTTTCGTATCGCATTAATTTTTAAATAATCGTAGACTCGTCCCTCACGACTGTTTATCCTTGATGATGGATGAACGAGACAAAAAATTCGGATATTTCAGAAGTTTCGAGAGCTCGAGATTGGGAAAAACGAACGCGTATATTGGACGGTGACGTGGAAGGGTGAAGAATGAGAAGGTGGTGGAAAACCCTGGGGTAAAGGAAAGCGCTTCGCCGGGCTGTGAAGGATGAGGGAGGCTGGGAGACGAGGGGGGGGGATGAAAAAGACGAAGAGGGTGGAGGCACGGCTGCGTCTGAGCTGCTCACGATGTATGGTCCTTCCCTCCGCTTCTCTGGCTACCAGCAATTTTTTGTTCCTGGCCCGGTTGTATCAAATTACGATAAATATTGCCCCGCTGACGTGCAACTCGCGGGGGTGCCTATATATACACTCAAGCATCGACGAATCGTAAGGTATCTCCACATTCGAACTTTGGAGCCAAATTTATTTTCGCATTTCTACTTTCAATTCTATTTTTACTATTTTCAAATTTACAGCATCCGCATAACATCATTATTTTCTTTTTGTCAATATGATACTTTAATAACGCCTCCATTTCGACAAGATAAACTTTCACTTTCCAAAAGATTAGATTTATTTTGCTTTAGTCCGAAAACTTTTAATGTGTTTTGTTTTCTTTTTGTTTTGTTTGTTTGTTTGCTTTTTTTTTGTTTTTTTTTTTTTGTTTTTTGAAGAAAAGAATTGCGAGACTTTTCGCCATTAATGAAAATCTGAAATAAATCTTGAGTCAAGATAAACTATTTCTAATTTCGTTGTTTGTGAAAAAAATGTAATCTCCTTTTTCTGCTGAAACAAGCTTGGATGATTGCAGGACAAAAGTAAGGACATGTTGTATAACACGAGTACATTAATATGCGTCGGCATGCTTTGTTTGTCTTTAGAGAGAACAAGGAGCGTCGGTATACGTCGACACGTCGAGCTCTGCAAAATCGCGAGGGTTCACATGATTTAAGTCAACGAATATAAGAAAAATACGGGATTGCTTGCAAAAATCCATTTAATTTCAACTAATATCAAACATTTTCTGTAGAAAGTTAAACACTAGATTGACCATCACTGGAAAATGTATGCCGCGATTAATTTAGAAATTTTGCCAAGACCCAAGTGTTTTACTGTTCCAATTAAGAACATTCGGTATGCCGAAAACTCATCTGAAGAGAAAATTTATATTATCTAAGAAAATTTATCGCCTCAGGTACAAATAACGACTGTAATTTTAATTAATTAATAATTAATTATAATTAATTATTAAATAGTCAGCATATAATTTTAATGCTTAGTTGTGAACTGCTCGAAAACTGGGCGCCATCTGCAGGGACGCTATGTAAGCTTATAGGCTTTGAAGCTTTCTTAGCGTCGCTGCAGATGGCGTGCCTAGAAGCTTTCTTAGCGTCTCTGCAGATGGCACGCCGAGCTTTTGTAGCGTCCCTGCAGATGGCGTGGCGCATAAACTTCGAAACCAGTCAACCTAATATCAACCACAATGTTTTAATCACTTCTGAGCTATAAACGGTACTCAATTTAAATAACGGGTATACATAAAATATACGGTAAATTATTAATCAAATTTTATTAAAATGATAAATGTAGCATATCACAATATTACGTCAAGCAAATATAAACACTTGTGGACCCACCCTTATGACACTTTTTACGTGGTACAATTTATTTACTTAGCATAAGTTGTCACAATTCCTTAAACCCCCCTTAAAGAGTGACGTATAACGTATATTCAGTGGATGACATTTAATTGAAAAATGTAAAGTAAAAGGAAAATGAAAAAAAAGTAATAAGAAGATAAAGAGAAAGTAAAAAGGAGACAAAGAGAGAAAAAGGAAGAGGAAGTAAAAAAAGAGAAAAAACAAAAAAGAGAAAGTGAAAACAAGACAAGGAGAAAATATAAAGAAGATAAACAGAACGAATAAGGCGATGGACAAAATGTTAAAGGTCGATGAAAAAAAGGAAACAAGAAACTAGTGGAAAATTATGCTCATTTATGAACATTTTGCTCTCTCATAGAAAATTATGTTTTAGAAATCTACAATAACTCTCTTTTTTAATTTCTAAAAATCCCTTAATCATATTTTATATTTTCATGAGTCTAATAACTGTACCAAATTTCATTAAAATATGGCTTTCTCAAGGTTGTTCATAGAACATCGTTACACATACGCACACACACAAATAAACAAACAACAATTTTAAAAATTACGGCAAAAATACAATTATAAAGGTCATAAATTGGCATTAACTATTAATTTTTATTATATTACGTACTTTATGTAGGTCAATCGATTCTTCTTTTAATACAGACAATTTTCTTTAGAGAAACTGTTACTAAAAAATAACAATTTTAAAAGTTACTTTAAGAAAAGCAACTTCGAAGGTCAAAAAATATAATTTATTCTATCATTTTTTGGTAAAATGTATACTTTATATAGACCAATTGATTCGTTTTTTAATGTAGAAAATTTTTTCAAAAGGAACTATTATTAAAAAATTGAAATTTGAAGAGTTATATAATAAAATCGAATTTTTAATGTCAGAAATTATAGAAAATTGTCATCAACTCTATCATTTCTTATTATATTACTTACTTTATACACTCTCTAAATCTGAATTAATCAAGTTTAACTAATTCAATAGTAAAAAGTCAGTCACTGATTCAATAAGTCAAATATAACTAATTATTAGTAAAAAATAACTAACTTATTAGTTAAATATGACTTATTCATTAGTCTAAAAATAACTAATTCAATTAGTCAAAAATAACTGATTCAATTAATTATGTTTCAACTAATAAATTAGTCATATTTGACTAATAAATTAGTCATTTTTCACTAATAAATTAGTCATTTTTCACTAATAATTAGTTATATTTGACTAATTGAAACAGTGACTGACTTTTTATTATTGAATTAGTTATATTTGACTATTTCCGATTTAGAGAGCAGGTTAATCGATTCGTTTTTTAATGTAGAATATTTTTTCAAAAGGAACTATTATTAAAAAATTGAAATTTGCTGAGTTATATAAATAAATCGAATTTCCAATATGAATAATATTAGAAAAAATTGTCATTTTCTCTATCATTTTTTATTATATTACGCACTTTATAAAGATTCATTTTTAATTTAGTAAAATTCTTCTAGAAGAATTATTACTAAAAAATAATAATTTTAAAAGTTACATTATAAAAAGTAACTTCACATGTCAAAAAATTCCGAAAATGGTCATTTACTTTAATTCTTGGGAAAATACATACTTATTTATGTAAGTCAATTGATTCGTTTTTCAATGTAGAAAATTAACTCTGTTAATTTTTATTATTTTACATACTGTATGTAGGTCAATCGATGCATTTTTTTAATGTAGAAAATTTTTCTCAAAGATACTATCACTAATTTATAACAATTTTAAAAGTTACATAAATAAATGTCAAAAAATGTTCAAATGTCAAAAAATTGCCATTTACTCTGTTCTTTTTTTAGTTTAATATATACACAGAAAAAGAAGTCTCAAACCATTTACACAAATCAGTTAATTCTGTGGCTTAAAACAAGACTAAGTCAGTTTTTGGTCTAAAAATCAGTCTTAATTGACACTTATATAAACGGTTCCAGACAAAAATGGGCTGAAAACAACACTTGTTTTTTTCAGCGTACTCTAATATATATCTCTATCGATTCGTCTATAGGTTCAAGGAATACGATTTTTGCATCCCTTAATTAAAATTTTTCTTATGCAAAAAATTTTCTAAAAAAACCGTTCTTTTTAAATTAAAAAGTGTGCTAAAAATCTTTGAGTATTTTTAAAATTCCTTGTGTCAATTTCTTGATTCTTGTAAGTGTAATAACTGTGCCAAATTTAATTATAATCGGCCAAAGCATTCTCAAGTTAGATAGTCCACAAAAAAGGAAACATAAACATACGCGTTGTCTTGATACGTGCCTTTTAGACGAAACTAAACTGATTTATTATGGAAAATCGAAAATCGGCACGAAAACAATGCTTGCCTGTAAAAAAGCAAAATAAAACAAAAATTGATTTAGAAGAAGGCAGAAACCAAAACACAAGCAACATTTTGAAAGAATAGTACGAAAAACGAGGTGATAACTAACTCACATGATTTTTTGCAAGTACTGATCGAAATTATCAAAAAAAGGGAAAATTCCCGTTGGAAGATGAAGAATTTGAGCGTGGAGAAAAGTGGAAAAGAAGTGGGCGGAAACGGAGGGTGGGAGAAAAGTTGGTGCGTGTGAAAGACGTGCGATGACGTGGGGTTGGTTGAAAGGGTAAGGGGGGAGGAGGGTGGGTGGGTCCAAAGTTATATATCCATCGTAGAAGAAGATATGTAGAAGTCCGTACGCGTTCATATAGGCGGTGCGGTGTCTGCCTATTCTGGTGCGTGCAGAGAGGATAGAAAACTTAACACGAACGAGGGAGAAAGAATAGTGGATGGAAAGAGAGAGCAGTAGAGTGGGAAAGAGAGGGTGGTAAATGGATAGTGTGGGGGTGAGAGAGACACAAGAAGAGGCGGATGGAGGTCCGTGGTGGGGGATGACAGAGATGAATTCGTTTCATTTCACGCTGGGAAGCTCTCGCGTTCCCCGCGTCCGATGATTTACTGGGCTACAATGTGGTAACCCATGATTTATAGCTACCAACACGCCGCCTCGCTACTACGCCATACCTGGTCCATAACCACGTATATATGCGTCAGATTGTGCGTCCAGAACTTGTCTCGTACCTGTGCATTTCTTAGCAGCGTGAGGACGCGACGCAAGGGGATGATACTTCGACTATAACCAACAAATCCGAATCACGAACCTTTAAGAGTTGCCATTTTGAGAGAAACTCGCTTTCCGCTTGCTCATCTTGTCGACATTTTTATTTTTCAGACATTATTCATTTTTTTCCTTCCAAAGCATTTTCACATCAATAATCCCATCGTTCTTCAGACATGGAAAAAAATGTTCTGTGAAAACTGCAACGCCGTTTTGTGAAACACACAAATAAGTGTGCTTTGTGATCTACACAAAAGTGGTTTGGGAATAACACAAACTGGCTTGTGTCAATCCCAAGAAATTCAGCAATGCGCATGCGCCACGCATGCGCAAAGAAATCAGCTGTTCGCGTTCTACATCGTGCTGTTGACATATTGTCGCATATACAGAATTGGTTTGGTATTTCCCAAACTCAGTTGTTTGTGAATATCACAAATCCCGTTTCGCAGATTGCGCAAGTAGTTTTAGTGAATTCCACAAAACATTTTTTTCCGTGGAACAAAATTTGTAATGAGGAAAAAAATGTTTATTAAATTTAAAAATTAAATTGTAAAGAATTGAGATTTGTTTACGTTTTGCTGTTAAACTCAAAGAAATGAAGTTGGGCGCCTTTTGAATTAAAAAAATTCAATATTCCATAAATGATTAGGATCCTGTCAAAAATTCTGATATAGGAAACTATATCGGAAAATATATGGTGGTAGTTTTAACTTGATTAAAGCTTCGTTTTTAATTATCTGCCGACAGAAACAGTTTTTTCGATAGTATACAAAAAAGCTATTCAAGAAACATGGTTTTTATTTCAGATAATTAAAAACGAAGCTTTAATCAAGTTAAAACTACCACCGAACATAACCTAATTTCGTTTGATGCTAAGGTACCTTTCTTCGCGACGCGTCACATATTGGAATGATAATTCTAATATCTTGTTAGAATAATGACAGAAATTTAAAGTAAAAGAAAGTGAAAATAAGGTTAAACTTAAACTAATGTATTAATAAACAATTTTACAACATATCAAAACTTTGAAAAAAAATGCAAATTATTTTATTTTTGTTTATTTCAATGTACTGAGTATAACATTTTTTTAACAAATGTTCATTAAAAGGAGACCAAAAATTGAGTTATTGTCATTTTTTTCAACATTTTTGTAAAATAACCTCCATCTAACACACCTTGTTTTCACGCGCCGTTTTTAAGCGATAGATTTATTTAATATCAAATCATTTAATTGAAAACAAGTGTCAAAGCACAATGAAACAAAATTATTTTAAAAATTTCAAAGTTAAATTATAAAATCATTATTATTATAATTAATACAAAATTGGATGAACCGGTTCTTTCGTCACGATAATTCCAGATTAGCAAAATAATTAATGTAATGAGTTAAAGAAAATTGTTAAAACAAAGTTAAAAATAATAAAACAAAGTTTAAAAATAATAAGAAAAACAAATCAATGTAATCATATTTTTATTCTTGGTACAAGAAAAAATTTTTCTCAGTGAAGAAAATAACTGATAAAATTAATGAAATCTTTTCTCGAATTTTCAATAAAAATTTTAAGAAAAATTTTTGGAGAAAACAAGAAAAAGGAAGAGGATAATACAACTCTGGAAATTAAGTTAAGATATTAATAAACACACACACTATTTAAATAAAACTTTTAAAACAACTTTAGTTTTTCAATGTATAAAAATAACGAATTAAAGAAATATACTTTGTTTATTTATTATTATTACTCAATTTATTACTATTGTTATTATTACTCAATTTTTTAAAAATGAACATAGAAAAATTTCTTTACGAATTTTACAAGCTTTTCAACGTAAAGTAATTAAAACTAAAGTACATGAGAAACGGTAATTTCATAATTTAATTATTATTTAAACAAATTCTTTCTATTTACTACTAATTTAAAAATAGGGTATAGAAAATTTTAGTTTGTTTTTACAAGTTACGTAACTTTTTAGAGAGATATCTCTCTAAATAGTTGCTTTATATTGAAAAAGTTTATTAAAACAATTAATATTAATCATTTTAAAATTATATTATTGTTTAAACTTTATTTATATTTGTTTTCAAATCAAATATAGAAAATGTTAATCTTTTACAAATTTTGGATCTTTTTCAACGTAAAGCAATCAATCAGAACTTGTGAAAAATTATATTTATAAATCTCATGAACATTTTGCTTCATCATCGAGAAACAAATTTCTATTTTTGTTTCCAAAGAGACAAAACATTGTAATCGTGGAGATTGTCAATTTTCTAAAATTACTCTAAATAAAACTCAATTTCACCTAAAAAGCATAAACTCGTAGTTCTAGACAAATGTTCAGATGTACGTATCTGTGTGTGTATTTCTTCTTTTTTGTCAGAACTAGCGCCTCTGCCGGCCGCAAGCGGCCGACATTGTTGCTTCCGTTCAGTCCAGTTTCCCTTCAATTGGAATTTTATATTTTCAATGCTGTAATTCTTATTTCGAGACTTTTCGAGATTCGACTTTCTTCAATTCGAGTTTTTCTTGCTTAGTTTTTTTTAAGAAAGGATATCTCGAGAATCATTTGACCGATTTTAATGAAATTTGGTGGGGTTATGACACTCATAAATACTAAGATTTATATGTAGGGATTTTTCGAAATTCAAATTTTTTGGAGACCATTTATTCTTCAAATGATATGGTTTTTTTTCATAAAATTATTTTTCGAATTATAATTTAAAGAAAATAATGAAAAAATCACATTCCTTGCATCGATACGAATATCGATTGATCTATATAAAGTCTAGATATTTTACCATGAATTGATAAAGTAAATGACAAATTTTTATTACTTTTGACATGATTTATTGATATAGTAAATGATAAGTTTTGATTTTTTCTGTCATTTAATATTTCATTTCTTGTCATTACTTTTAAAATTACAATTCTTTCGCTTCCTCACAGGAAGCATTGTAATCGTGAAGATTGTTGAATTTACAAAAATAGCCTAAATTAACTTAATTTCTCGTAAAAGGCTTAAATTCGAAGTGTGAAGTAAATATTCAGATGTATGTGTGCGTGTGTATGTGTAAGTTTGTGCGTCTAGGTATATATGTAACGCTTTTCTCGCTTTTCTCGAGAAAGCTTTTGCCGATTTTAATAAAATTTGAAGCAGTTTTGGTACTCATGAATATAAAAATTTGTACATATATTGGGATTCTTAGAAATTCTTAATCACATTTTTTGCATCATATTTTAAAGAATTCGGTTTTTTGCATAAAATTTTGTTTATAATTTTTAAAGGAAGGAATAAAGAAATTGCATTTCTTGTATATAGAGACGAATCGATTGACCTGTATAGAATCTATATTTTACTAAGAATTGATGAAGTATATTACAATTTTTTATTATACTGAAAGAAATGTCTGGTTAACTTAACCAGAAAGGAATATTAAATATGCCCTTACTATTTTTTTGGTAAATTAACTAGAATGTTAAGTTAAGTCAACTAGAATATTAGTTAAGTCAACTAGAATTTTAGTTAAGTTAACCAGAATGTTAGTTAATTTAACCAGAATTCTAGTTAATTTAACCAGAAAAAATAATAAAAGGTCATATTTAAAATTCCTTTCTGGTTAAGTTAACCAGAAATTTTTTTCAGTGTACAACATTTAAAATTCTATATTGTAAGATATATAACTTTTAAAATTTTTATTTCTCAATTACATTTCTTCCTGGAAAAATTTCGACTGACCTATATATATATTACTAGAAATTTATAAGAAAAATTTCACTGATTCATTATATTTATTTTTAACATTTAAAATTCTATTTTACTTTAAATTATAATCTTTCAATTACAGTTCCTTTAGAAAAATTTTCTGCATTGAAAAATGAATCGAT
>WNHD01010250.1:0-14477 GCA_011057455.1 Ganaspis sp. Gsp50
TAAACTCTGAAAAGAATTTCGAAAATGTTCAATGTGTAATATTAAACTTAGAAATTAAATATCTTAAAATTAAAGCTGATAGAGAAAAACTTAGAAAATAAAGCTTAGAGAGTATTTAATATTTATGCTTACTGCTATTAAACTTAAAATTATGTAAATGAAGGTAAAACTTAAATACTACAAAATATAAAGCTAACGCAAACTTAAAATCTAGCTAAAAGAAAAAACTTAGAAACTAAAGCTTAGAGAGTATCTAATATTTATGCTTACTGCTATTGAACTTAAAATTATGTAAAATGAAATTATAACTTAAATGCTACAAAATATAAAGCTAACGCAAACTTATAATCTAGCTGAAAGAAAAACTTAGAAACTAAAGCTTTAAACTATCTAATATTTATGCTTACTGTTAAATCTATAACCTAAAAGAAAATAATGACTCTAGTAGCCGGATAGTTGCCTTATATAACACACACCCCACTTTTCATCCCAACCCCCACTATATCTTATTGCGCGCGCAGCTGTAGCCCAACCCTAACGTGCGCGCGCAACTGTAAACCCTTCTAAATATAAGCACACGTAATCTCTATGTTGCACGCATTTAACCCTACCCTTATTATTAAAATGGGGAAAAAAATGTTATTTTTATAAATTAGAGTAAATATATTTTATATATAAATTTTATTCATTTTGATAAACATTTTGATAATTTTGTATCATTGATAATGAAAAGTAATTATTCTTCGGTCCACAGCATTTCATCCATCTGTAACAAAATATAGAAAAACAATTTTTAGTTGAACTTTAAACCATACATTTCAATTTCAATAAATTTGCTAACCTCAAAAATTTCAATGTTGATAACTAAAATATCATTTCGGAAATCATAATCATCATCATCATCATCATCATCATCATACTCATTAGACTCTGAATCATTAGACTCTGAATCATTAGGTAAATCATCCTCTGTGTCATCATTAAAATCATAAATAGATTCATCTGAATCAGAGTCACTTATAACAACTGTGTCAGCTTGCGAGTCGTAACTATCGTTAAGACTATAAGATTCTTGTTCATTTTCATCAAAAATAACAATTGTAGACTGATTTTCATCATCAGAATCAAGACTATCTGTTGATTGTGAGTTTGGTAGAACATTAAATTTGTCCATTTTTGATTATTTTAATTCTAAAATAATTAAAAAATCCTGAAATTTGAAGACAAATTTTCATATAAATATACAAGTAGAACATCGATTTCAGCTACTTTGCTTATTTACTTCTAAAATTTAAATTCTTAATACAAGTAAAATTAGAAACTTCTTAAATTCAAAAGAAAATCTTAAATAAATTCTTAAAAGTAGGTTAGATTCACATGCATCTTAATATTCTTACTACCTAAAGCGCTGAAAGACTTAAAAAGAATGATCTGTTCAACACATGAGGATTTGCTAGAAGCCATAAGACCCCCACTATTCGTCGCCTCCCCACTATTCGTCCCCTCCCTACTACTCATGCGCGGAATTAGTTACCAGGGTTGCACAGTTACGCAAAACTCGGATTTTGTACGTAATTTACAACAAAAACATTATATACGTAAAAATGTATAACATGCAACAATCCACACAAAAATGTTAAACTCAATGTAAAAACAAGTTGTCATTTTAATATTTTAAAGGTTATGTTTCCATTTTGTATGCATTAACATTATTTTAAAAAGGTTATTTACTTTGTACCCTTTGTACACATGGAGTCCATGTTGTATACTTGCATAAAGAAAAGGATATATCTATCTTTCTCTAGCTTATGTGAAATAAAAAAGACTGAGTTATCCGTTTTTTTTTTCAAATCAATGTAATATGGACATCAAGTAGACACAGTGGTAGAAAACTAATGACATAATTTACATATGTAAAATATGTTAAAACTCGTGTAATTTACCCAACGTATATTACATAACCAACCCTGTTAGTTTCACAGTCATTTACAACGTGTCAAATTCAGATACATAAATATTAGGATTTTTCTTATCTTAATTTTTTAAATTTGAATATGTTTAATAATATAAGTTTTAAAAGAAATAATATATATATAGTAATATAAAACTTCATAATTAATCACGTGCTGATAATCCATCTCTATATGTTTACAATGTGTAACATAACCTCCAATACAATCATATTTTAAATATATTTCATTCCAAAAAGTGTACTTAGTATTTATTTTTACATTTAATGATAATAAAATAATTATAAATGAAATAAAGCTGTTACAATAGAAACAATTATCAGAAGATATAATTTTGTTTTTCAAAATATTCTTAATTCTTTTATTTTAATATCACAAGAAAAAGTATTTCAAAATGATTAAAAAAGAAACTATTCTTTATTAGTGAATAAAAAATTAGTGAAAATAGTAAATAATAAAATTGCCCTGTCTCTATCAATTTCATACTTTGTTATACTTAAATTTAATTACATTAAATCTCATTTTAACAACTGAAATATTGGAAGATTTGGAATAATAAGGAAAAGCTTACAAAAGGAATTTTATTCAAAGAAACGTAAAACCTAATATAAAACTATAATATTGAACAATATTAAAAAATAAACAAATTAATACATTAAAGAAAATGTGTTTCTGTTCAGACTTTAAAATAAACAACATGAATGATTTTTAATTATAAAAATAATTTATTCTTACAAAAGTTACAATATTTTATATATTTGAGTGTATATTTATAACAAATCTAATTATAATTTTTTACAAATAATATAAATTATTTTTATAACATTTATTATATATTTTAAAACATGGAAGGTATGGTAAGAATTAAACATAACCTGAATTCACACACGCACAATTCATAGTATATAATGAAGGCAATTGTTATTTATACTCTAAGAAACAAAAAAAAAGTACTTTATAAACAAGGTTTAAACATAAAAACATAAAAATAAACCTGTTTGTTGAAAAATAAAAGTATTTTTAATTAAGAAAAAAGTAGAAAATAAACGTATGAACAAAACATACAGTTGAAAATTGAAATAAAATTATCTTAGCAAGGAACAAAATATAAAACCTTGTAGTTTTAAAAACAAACAAATATTTTTTAAGATAATAAACAAAAATTATTTAATATTCATGAAAAGATAAACATGTGTTTTGTAAAACAAAAAACGAATCCTTTTTAATGAAAACTAATAAAATAAATGTGTGTGTTTATGAACAAAACAAAAAGTTTTGAAAGAAACTAAAATAAAGTTTTTTTAAAAAAAACATCCTTGGAAAAAATAAACATACGCACACACAAATATTTTTAGAAAATAAAAAATGAATTGATATTCATCAAGAGGAAACGAATAATCTAAAAATAAAAAAATATAAATAGATACATGTTTATGAAAAAAGTATAAAGAAACTAAAAAAAAAAAAAAACCTTGTATCAATAAAAAAATATAAATTTTGTTTTCTTTTTTAATATAAGTTTAAAAATGGATTGATATTTGTTAAAAGAAAAAATATAAAAAACAAAAATTGAAAAATCCTTCCTTTCTGTAAAGTATAAAAAATATTTTAAGAGAAACATGCTACAAAATTATTTTTTCTCTTTTTTAGAAGTATTTTCTTTATCCTTATTTTTCTTTGCATGCCTTTTTTTTTCCAGTGGTCACTGGTAAAGGTTTAGTAGGAATGCGGGTGCAAGGATCATTGTTTTGATTATCACAATTCGAATCTGAGCTTTCAGATGAGGAGGTGTCAGATGACGAGGATGATGTTGACGAAGAGCTGCTCGATGAAGATGATGAAGGTTTCTTTGTAGATTGAGGCTGTGGAGATGGAGGTTGTGGAGATGGTGGCTGTGGAATCAATTGTTTTTGTTCCGATAAAGTTGATTCCTGCATTGTTTCCATCGGTTGTGTTGTATCGGAGATCTGTTTGCTAGACATTCTAGGCTTTGGTGTAGGTTTTACCTGAACTTTTGGTGTGCGTGGTTTTCTAGGCTTTGGTGTTTGCTTTGCTTTTGACTGGAGTGTGCGTGGTTTTGGTATTGGTGTTTGTGTAAGTGTTGGTTCCAGTTGTGTCTGTGGTGATTGTACTGTATTTAAACTAGGGGTGATTGAAGATGATTTTGGTGTTATTTGTGACGATGCTTGGGTCTTCGGCGTTGGTGTGTATGTCACTTCCTCGTTTCCATTAACAGATGTTGGAATATTCTTTGCAACATCGTTATCAGTGTTGAATCTTGACATTTTCTGTTGAATTTTATTATATTAATTTTCTATTGTATTTTCATAAAAATATAAGTTTTATACTTTAAAATAAAATGAAATACTTTTGTAATTAAATTTTGACACGTTACAGTGGAATTTTATTTTTGAATTATTTATCACTAATGCATTTCAAACCTTAATCATTTAAATATGAAGCTATCAATTTATTAAATGTTCAATAATTGTAATTAAATAAATAAATTAGATTTCAATATATTTACGTTATTTTGTATTAAATGATTAAATATGAACAGAACAATTAAAATATTTAATTATTAAAAAATAATAAAAATCTGACGGCTAGAGAGAAGGCTAAATTCAACTTTATTTTAAAAAATGTATAATATTTAGTTTACTCACAATTTCTTCATCCTTTTTACAGCTCATATTTTCTCTAGGGTTTATTAAACTTTGGCCTCCATGCTGCTGCACATTCTGAACGTGATGTTGATGAGCGTTTTGCGCTGGATGTTGAAACGCATTTTGTCCAGGTTTTTGAATCACACTTGCACTTTGCATTTGATTACCATCATGCCTCGGAAAATTCTGATGTTGAATCAGATTTTGATTAAAGTGTTGTTGCGAAGTACTTTGAGCCTGATTTGGAATGAGATTTTGATTAAAATGTTGACGTGAAGCACTTTGACCTTGATGTTGAATCACATTTTGATTAAGTTGTCGTCTCGGAAAATTCTGTTGTTGAATCGGATTTTGATGAGGATGATGTCTAGAAACATTTTGATCTTGATTTTGTCCTGAGGTTATATGCTGTGAAATTGGAGGTGGTGTTGGGAATCCTAGAAAGTGGTTTGCCTGCAACTGTTTATAGACCTTTTTATAGTTGTATTTTTTTTTTAATTTGTTCGCTAAGAGAAAAAATTTTGTTTGTCAATATTCAATCATTTTTTTTCTAGTCCAGTGTAATATTATTTTAAATTAAATCAAAATCGGTATTTTCTAATAATTTTTCTTAGTGTAAAATAAATAAAAAAGTAAAATTAATATATTATCAATTGATATAAGATATAAAATTCTAAAAAGTGTAAAACTTTCAATTATATTTATTATCTCACAAATAATAATCAACAATTAACTATTTTTGGTTTTTAGGTTATGTTTGAATACCAAGAGAACAGATATTATTTTTAAATATTTTAAATGAATTAAAATTTATTATAAATACTTTGTAAAATAAACTTACGAATAGATTTTCCATGCACATGCTTCGGCAAAAACAGCATCGTCCACAAAAAGAAGGGTTTTGATTTGATTGGAACATCTAAAATAAAACCAATTTTATCATTTTACATGCATAAATATTTATAATTATTTTTATATTGGTTATGTAAAATGTTATAATTTTGTTAAGTATTAAACACAATTCTTAGGTAAAATCTTAAAGAGCACATGTCTCTATGCTAATGATAATCTCAAGACATCGTGAATTCTGTTAAATTTTAGGAACAGGATTTATTTTCTAAACAATCAGAACACTTTTCCGAAATAAATGTATATATTATTATGCATAAATACTTACAAATGTGCGTCTAGCCGCTAAGTATCGACAAAAGCAACAATTGTTGCAAAGCATGGCGTGTGAATTGTTCTGAAAAAGAGAAACGAGATCAAAATTATTCTTGAAATGAAGTATTATCCACTCAATTTGTTTTTAATCAAATGTAGACTTATTAAAGTAGAAATTAAATAATAATTTACCATTTTACGGAAGAGATTCGTATGCGGTACGTTCAAAGAAGATGAGAGCTGAACCAAAGTGACGCTGCGCCGTTAGCACTACCAACCTTGTCGAAATGAATAAGGCTACCACTACTACCAACCTTGAAATGAATAAGGTTGGTAACGCTTTCCGTTAGATTCACGAATGACGCATTCTGATTGATCCTAAACGTTTTTGATTGGCTTCAGTTATAATACAAATAATAACTGACCTGTGATTTAACAAAGTTAAATGATTTAACAAAATCAAATGGTTTAACAAAGAATATAACAGCAAAGGAGTAAAGTATTGAAAATCAAAATGCGAAATGACTTACCTTTTCACGCTATGAAAACCAGAAAGTAAAAATGACTTACTTATGTCAATGTGACTGAATTAATAATTTCAAATATAAAAATCTATATAATAATTAAACATCAAATTGCATATCAAGTAATTATAATGATTAATTATCAAATTAGCACCATATAGTGGCATATAGTTTTAAATTTGTTTTAGTACCATGGTAAAATATCAAAATATAGTTTTAAATTGGTTTTAGTACCATGGTAAAATATCAAAAATTAGAGGGTCTCTTTAAAAAGTCAATTTCACAGAAAAAATATAAAAAAAAAAAAAAAATGAAAAGCAATTAACCTTTCAAGCAGATTTCTTTTTGGTGGGGAATAAATTTAAAATTAAGTAATTCCCATTCTACCATGTTTGATAACGCGGGAAAATATAAAAAAAACATTCTTAACACACTGAAAACTTTTTAAATTTGGGGTAATCCCTCTACCATTACAGTTGTTGAATTGCAGAGATTTAAATTTATTTCCTCGAACACAGGGAAAGCTACTGGGAATCCCAGCAGATTCACGCGGGAGATTTAAATATAGTTGAATATTATACTTACCTTTTAAATTTCAAAAATAGTGGCACTACCTATTGACCACCACTAGAATCAAAACCGGTCGGTAAAATAGAACACCCCCACGCCGAAAAGATTTTTTCAACATTTTAAAAATTACCCCACTCCCGCCAACTTTCAAATAAGTAACAGCGCCATCTGTTGACCACCGCCAGAACCCGGTTGCAAAGTCGGTAAGGAAGAACACCCCACTCCCGCGGGGAAAAACAAAATTTAAAAAAAATAACTCATTCCCGCCAACTTTTAAATTAAAAGTAGCGCCACCTGTCGGACGCCACCGGAACCCGCTTGCCAAGTCGGTAAAGTAGAACACTCTACCCTGGTAGGGAAAATTCAAATTTAAAAATTAACACATTCCCGCCAACTTTTAAATTAAAAAAAAATTAGTGGCGCCATCTGTTGGCAGCCACCAGAACCCGCTAGCCAAGTCGGTAAGGTAGAACACCACACCCAAGTGCGCCAGTGCCCGCCTTGCTATACTACTCATGGAGAACTTTAGCTGAATGTTCGCTTGTAGCAATGCAACTTTTCAACAGAAGAAGGGCTGGAGAAGCCGAGCGTACTTTCATTACTGACTTTGAGGCACGCGAAGCAATAGACAAAAATGTCCATCCTGATCTTTATGGAGAATTAACCGAAGAGCAGCAAAAGCAGGCTGACTTGTTTGTAAGATTAAATATCCCAGGAAAAAAACGCCGTACTGTACCAGTTTTACTTGACCAAGAGTCAGTTGAAGGTTTGGAGACTGTAGTCAAATATAGACGAGAGGCTGGAGTCAAAAAAGACAATCCTTATCTATTTGGAATACCTGTAGAGTCCACATCAGGAAAACCTTATTTAATAGCATGTAATCTCATGAAAAAGTTTGCTGATCAATGTGGAGCAATTGCGCCAGAAACTTTACGTGGGACAACTTTAAGAAAACAGATTGCTACATTCCATGCTGTAAGAGGCATTAATGAAAATCAAGTTTCAGATTTGGCTAATTTTATGGGACACGCGAATCAAATACATAAAGACGTTTACAGAATGCCTCTCCCAGTGCGAGACGTAACTGGTGTTTCTACTCTACTGCAGGCAGCCATAGGAACACAGAAGAATATTGAACAAGCGAGCACCAGTCAAATGTCTCTTGAATCAAATCCTACTTGTCAAGAAGATAATATTGTGGCACATGAGAGGAGCGACACTTTTACCTCATTAGAGTCTTCTAGTTATATTGAGCCATCCATGACCTGTAAGTATATTTATTAACACATTCCAAAAAATATATTACATGACTTTTATTTTCCGTAACTTTAATTTTATATAAGGTAATAAATGTAATTCTGCACATAGGTATGCATAAAAATGGGTCACTTTGTTTAAAAATGGGGTCATAGACTTTTATTTTGGCGAAATACAAACTTTGGAAAATTTGGCATTGAATTATGTTTTACCCATAAAATAGCGCAGGATCATAAATAAAAAAAAGTAGCAATATTAAATTCAAAATAAGTGACCCCAAAAACCCCCGAGTTACGATTTTTAGAGACTTTTAAACGTTTCTTCAACTTTTGACCACGTTTTTGGCAATTTAAACCATAACAGGTTAAACAAATTATAGATAATTTTTACGGGTTTTTGATTAATCGTTTTAAATTAAAAAAAGACCTAGTTCTTTTGCCGCGAATTTAAAATGCCGAAAATCTAAAAAAAAGTGGCAACGAAAGCATTGTGCTGCAAATAGGTGTTGATTATACAAAATTATGCGATTGAAAAATAACTTTTGAAAGGTGCAGGAAGACCTAAAAACATAATAATTTTCTGTAATATTATAATTTTCTCATTTTATACAATTTTAAGAAATAATGCTAAATTAATAAATAAAATAAACAGAATTTTAGATTCGACTTTCAGACATATTCCGGAGAAATAGAGACTTGAATTGAATTTAAAATTTGTGAGGGACTGATCCTGTAATTAATCTAATTAATGACGTTTTTGTTAAGAATAATTCCGACATTTTTCGCAGAGTTTTTATTCATAGAATCTATTTTCTTAATCTAATGTAGAGGTTTTATATTTATCAATATCAATGAAATATTTGCTTGATGCGGAACAAAACCTTGTTTTATTCAAATATACCATGTCAAATAAACAGTTTTGGGCAAGACTCGGATACAAAATATGGGATTTTCAAGTGGTCTTCCGATTTCTCTCAAACTTTGGGAAATATTAGTCCCAAAAACGGAGAGACAATGTCACTTGTAAAGCTGATGGATGATAGATACTTTTGCTGTCCATAAGTTCATATCCTCATTTTACAGAATTAAATTTTTTGATGCCCATAACGAGACAATTTTATTTAAAGGTATTTTTTATACTAAAAACAAATTTGGCACCCCGTTACTTGCATCACATCTGATTTTTTCTTAAACGACATATATATGACAAAAATTAATAAAACTCGGATAACACTATAAGTAAAAACTATTTTCTCCATAAAAATATAAGAAATGGAAGAATTTTGATAAATTAAGGTATTTATATTAAACACCCTGCCAAACAGAAAACAAAACAAGGCATAAACTTTAAACAACCTTTTGCACAGGCCAAAAACATCCATCAAAACAACCCTCAAAACACGCCCAAAAACATCCCCTAAATCAAATCTTACAAAGCTTTAAATTTTTTCGTAATAAAAATGTTCAAGAACCTTAAGTAGAAAACAGAAAAATGAAACAGAATAATGTTAAACTTTCTGTGTGTTAAAAACCTAAAGCCACCCTTATGGAACAACCCTTGTAACGAGTTAATTAATTTAATAATAGCCGAACTCGACAAAATAGTTCTCCACAATTCAAAAGAAAGAATCTCAAGGGGACTCCTTGAGAATCACCAACGTTGGCTGGACGACGGTGAGACAGAAACGACGATCGTTGAATTTGAAGAAAAGAATCAGGAACTTACCAAGTTTAAATCCTGAGGAAGGGAATTAATCCTTGAAGGAGCAAAAACACACAATTTCGCAAACTCAATTTATTGATATATTCACAGTTCTCTATTAATAATAATACTCGAATGCCGCTCAGAATAATCAGAATAATCAGAACGAAAACGACCGTGACAAGTGTATATAATAGAAACCCTTTTTCCCCCAAATCGGCTTTCTCCGCTGATCCTCTTCCTCTGCATTCGTCCTCGTCTTCCTCGATCATCGGACATCCTCTCTCCTATGGGAAAACGACCACCTATAAGGAACTAAGGGGAAAACGAATATGCAGAAGAAGATCTAAGCAACGTTGATCAACGGAAAATCAATACTCGCCACAGGGCCGTATTACACAGGGCCTTTCCCCCTCTATATTAATAACTAAATCAACTCTTAATTAATAACAAAACAAACTCTAAAAGAACTCAAAATAATTAATATATTAATACTAACACTAGGAGAAGAGATTCTGACACCGTGACGAACCACATCGTCACACCCTTTGTTAAAATTACAACCCCTATTCAAAAAAGTAAAAATTCATAAAATCGGGAATTTTTTTCTAGCACAAAACCATCAACTAAATCGTTTTATGAAACATCTGTAAACACTTAGATGTGAACAATCCTCAAAACAACCCTCAAAACATGCCCAAAACATAGCCTAAATCAAAACTTGCAAAGCTTTGAATTTTATCGTAATAAAAATGTTACGGGACCTTAAGTAAAAAACAGAAAAATGAAATAGAATAATGTTTAACTTACTGTGTGTTACAAACGTATAACTACCCTTGTAGAACAACCCTCTGTGGCAATTACAACCCCCATTCAAAAAAGTAAAGACTCATAAAATCGGGAATTTTCTTCTAGCATAAAAAGACCAACTAAATCGTTATATGAAAAATTTGTGGACACGTAGATTTGAGCAAGTCTCAAAGCAACCCTCAAAGCACGCTCAAAAACATCCCTTAAATCAAAAATTGCAAAGCTTTGAATTATATGTTACTAAAATTGTTCAAGCACATTCAAGACAAGCTCCTCATAAAAGAAAAATTAAATAGTATAATGTTAAACTCAATGCTTGTTAAAAAACTGAAGCAACCCTTATAGAACAACCCTTTGTTGAAATTACAACCCCCATTCAAAAAAGTAAATATTCACAAAATCGGGAATTTATTTCTAGCACAAAACCATCAACTAAATCGTTTTATGAAACATTTGTGGATACTTAGATGTGAACAAGACTCAAAACAGCCCTCAAAACACGCCCAAAAACATCCCCTAAATCAAATCTTACAAAGCTTTGAATTTTATCGTAATAAAAATGTTACGGGACCTTAAGTAAAAAACAGAAAAATGAAATAGAATAATGTTCAACTTACTGTGTGTTAAAAAGTTAAGACTGCCTTTGTAGAACAACCCTCTGTGGAAATTACAACCCCCATTCAAAAAAGTAAAGACTCATAAAATTGGGAATTTTTTTCTATCTCAATACGATCAATTTAATCGTTATTTGAAACATTTGTGGACACTTAGATTTGAGCAAGTCTCAAAACAACCCTCAAAACACGCTGAAATACATCCCTTAAATCAGAAATTGCACAGCTTTGAATTCTTTCGTTAGAAAGTTGTTGATGCACGTTTAATACAAGCTCCACGTATCAGAAAAATAAATAGGACAATGTTAAACTTATTGCGTGTTAAAAACTTAAAAAAACTCTTATAGAACAAACCTTTATTGAAATTCAAACCTTAATTCAAAAAAGTAAAGATTCATGAAATGTGGACTTTTTTTCTAGCACAAAACGATCAAATAAATCGTTATGTGAAACATTTGTGTATATTTTGATTTGAGCAATACTAGAAACAACCCTTAAGACACGACCAAAACGTAACTAAATGATTAAAAATTACAATTTTATACTTATTGTTTATTAAAAAGTCAAAACCACCCTTATAAATTATCCCCCAGTTAAAATTACCATCTCTTTTCGAGTATAAATCGATCGCCAAATGGAATTCGCGTTCCTTGATCAGGTTTTTAATCTTTTTTGTTTGCGTAACGTGTTCTTTTATTCTCAAAAGATGGCTTTAAAGTTTTTCTTTTGTGTGTGTCTTTTGTGGGACGCAAGAAGATCCCCTAAAGCTGACCTTGCAGAATTTTCAAAAGGTCGAAATTGATTAGATATAGTTATATTTTAATCAAAACCTTAGTTTCTTCGAATTAATAATTGTCGTAATATAAAAGTAATTAAATTTTCTTTTAATTAAATAAACAGTTGTAGGAATTGTAAACAAGAAGAATTTTCAATTTTTAGAAATTACATTTAATAGCATTTTTAAAAATAAGAAATGTAATTTCACATAAAATGTTGTCAAGCGAAATTCCACTTGAACAATTTTGTGATTAAAAGAATTATCGTTTGATAGAAAATACAGATGTCATAATTCTTCTAAATTAGAATTTCTATTGAACTGAGTTTTCGTAAAACAGAATTTTTATTGAAATAAATTACAATGTGACAGAATTTGCATAGTATCGAAATTCCGTTTGATAAAATGTCTAGTCAACAGAAATTTTAAATCCCAGACTTATAATGTAACAGAAATAATATTTCTCACATATCTTATTTAAAAGAATAACTATTTGACGGAACGTCTCTTTATTCGAATTTCAGTTTGTTTTAATTTTTATATGGTAGAATTTTTATCTAACAGCATTTTTATTTCTTAGACTCTTCCCATCGATTCCTGCCGTAAATTTAGTGTTCAAAGATTTTAAAGCAATGGAAACTTCAGTAATAGTGAGTTGGAATGTATCTTGAGGCAGAGTTTTTAAAACAGGAATAGATGTGTTATAATTAATATCAGGTACCTGATAGACACTCGCAAAGTATGCAGCAAAAGCATTTACAAATCGATAGGTGTATCAAAAATTTGATTATTTAACTTCATGGGACACACAATTCTAGGCGATTTTTTGTTTCTATTAACAAATTTCCAAAAGTCACTAGGATTAATGGAAAAGCTGTTCTCAACTTTTTTATAAAATGGCTGCCTCTTTTCTATTATTCTATATTTCATGCTATTGGTGAGAAAGTTGAGTTGCTCTTTAATTCGAATAGATTGATTTTTACGGAATCTACGAAAAAGTGTGTCTTTAAAGTGAATATCATTTATAATCTGTTTATCGAACCACATTGGAGATTTATCTTTATTCTTATTTTTGTTTGAAAAGTAGGGGATATGCTTTCTGAATAAGTCCAAAATTATCTTTTCCAAATACAAACAGGCTTGATCTATATTGTCACAATCTTTAAGCTCAGACCAATCCCAAACAGCAAGTTCAGATATAATTGCAGGAAAATTGCCAGCCACAAAATTGAAACGGGGCTCAGTTACATCAGGAGATTGTGTATGTTGGAATTGAGAAGAACTAATAGGAAATGATATTTAACAATGTATTGCTGGATGATGGTTATCTTCATTGACGATAGGCAAAGCAGGCAAGGAAACGTGACACACAAGATTCGTAAATATAAGATCCAACAAGACACCATTGGTGTTTTTAATATTATTAAACTGAAATAAATCATAAAATGCCGCAAAAGACAAAATTTCATCAACTTTTGAATCAATACTAACAGTAGACAGATAATAATCATTCGTACCAAAATCAATAAATTTTGGTGCATTAAAATCACCTAAAAAAATTACATTCTTAGATAACAAATGAGACTGAGATTTTATACTACTGAAAACAGATCTAAAGCTTTGAACAATTAAATCAGGTGGTAAATAGAGAACAATTATGTCAACTGAACCACCTTTCGAAAAAATCTTAATACATACATAATTAAATTGATTCATTAAGTCAGTTGGAAAAATAAGAGGAATCTCAGTTGCATGAAATTTATCTTTAATAGCTAACAAAATACCACCTCCTCTTCGAAGTACTCTGTCTTGTCTAAAAATATTAAAGTTAGGCATTGAGAGATCACCTGAAGAAACATTACTTGTAAGCCAAGTCTCAGTTAGTACCAGAATGTCATATAACATAAAGTCAGAAAACGATTCGATTTGAGAAAGTTTAGTATTAAGTCCCCTAACATTCTGGTAGAGAATATTTAAAATAGAATTAACATTTACAGAATTACTTAAGGACGAGGTTGTTGTGTCAACACTATCACTGGTAATCCTTTGATGTGGCGAATCCTTAATCCAGTTTCGCCCGTCTTGATCCGATCGTCGAGTATCTTTTTGACATCTTTGTAAGCTTGCTGTTGTCTCGGAGTTCTGTCGGGAGCAAAGGAGATAGTTCGAAGAGCATGAAGGTTGGCCAAATTCGCTTTTTTGACTGCAGATAGTATTGATGACACTTGAATTAGTGAGTCGCATGTCAGTTTGATTGGTCTCGGGTTTATTCTGGCCTGAGAAAATTTGCCAATTCTAGAGATCATGTTAGGTTTAGTCGAAAACAGAGCGGTATTAGAAGGTAGAATTGAATTGATAAGATCAACAACACATGCTTGATCATATTTAGAATCATAAATGTCAGAGGCGTTAGGATCTTCATTAAT
>WNHD01010252.1:0-12881 GCA_011057455.1 Ganaspis sp. Gsp50
GTCAGGAATTGAGTCAGCTTCAACTTTCCTATGAACAACTTTTTCGAAAAAAAATTAGTTCAAGCATGATACACAGAAAACTGAAAAAGAGCGTTTTTTTTAGCTAAAATCGACAAGAAAACAGGTTTCTTGAGGAGGCCGTATCTCAGTGAGTTTTTGAGCTACAGAGATGAATATTTTTTAAATTACTCAGAATTTTATACACTTTCTTTATTATAATAATTATTTTAACGATAAAATGTAATGGAAGGCCACAATTTGCAAAAATGATTTTTTGCACACTTTTCAAAAAAAATTTCCGGGTCCCGGTAGGAGTTCGAGGTATCAAACTTAGGTACTTCATTTGTATACCAAAATGAAGCTTTTAAATGAATAAAATATCGGTTCGAAGTTAAGTGGTACAAAAATCCTAATTTGACTGGACTAAATACATTATGATGCTCAACGTGATTATGCTCAACGTGAAAATAGTAGGTCACGAATCGCTTAAAGTTGGAAAATTTTAGCCTAAAATGTCAAGTAAAATGGTTTACGATGACTCGCAAATTATGACTTTTTACAAAAAGTTGTACAAAGCAATTTTAATCAAGACAAAATGCTCTACAAAATTTTAAGAAATTTATTTTTTCTGAAATTCATATTTTTCATTTAACATTACAAAATATGAAATACTGAGGAGGTACACAAAAAACACTAAATGTTTGTGACATACCTAAATATGGTGACCAAAACCACAATAAATTATAAAATGCGGGACAACAATATTTGTGGTTGTCACAAAAACATTGAACAGATTGCAACGATATAATTTCCAGAATCAGCCCGCGTTGTTGGGATAACCTCGAAGTACTATTGTCCTTTGATGTTAAGAAAACCATATAGTATTTGTGACGTTGTGAATTAAATAAAGAAACTCGCGTTGTATGGCGGGACAGCAAAAATGGCGCATAAGAAAACAGGTATTTAAAATTATTTTAAAACTGTAGAGGTCGTTATATGGGGTTACCTCACAAGACATATAACAAAAATATTTGAATATAACCGCAACAAAGAAAAAAACAAAAACAGAAAGAACAAAAAAACAAACAAACAAACCAAGAAATAATTAAAACAAAACATGAAAAGGTAAACTGAAACCCATTGGGGTTATGGTTGGTACCTAAAGGAGAGTAAAGAAAATTAAAAGTAGTAATCATAAATGAATAAAAAGAGATATATATTAAACTTTTTCTAATAAATAAAATGTAAATATTATTCGAAGAATAAATAATGTAAATAACAAACTAGATTTAAATCATTTCATAAATTTATGTTATTTTCTTTTATTTTCAATTGAGTAATTTAAATTTCATCTTATACAGATATTTAGGAGTTTTTAAAATGGAAATTGTTTTATTTTTCACTTATTTTACCTGAATCTTTAAATTTCAGAAATTCTAATTGTTACTCCATACCAAAAGGGCGTCGCTCTTACACACGGTCGGGTTAGCCTTGTTACAAATTTATTATAATATTCCTAATACAAACTCAACTGAGATAGAAGAACTTGATGAGCATCAGGTAGCTATAAACAAATCTATAAAAAGCCGGCCGGCAAGAAGCCGTGGTAAGAAAGCATGCTGAGACGAGAAAGAAAGATGGCGGAGGAACAGACGCGGCAGAAAGAGAAAGAACGTGCGGGATTGTACGAGGTTATTCTAATCTAACGTGACTATGGTCACTTGATCAAAAATAATATACCCGCAATTTTTCAATTCAAAACTCAATAGTTGATACTTTACAAAGCAAAACAAAATAAACATTATAAACAAATAAGGCTAAATAAACTTAAATAAATATTATAATTAAATTATTAAAATTATCAAATATTTACAGATGAAGAGGCATTGATGAGTCTCTGGTTTCAACTTTAACAAAAACGTTCAAATTGAACGAACTACATAAAGAAAAGTTGACTCAAATTGTCCTAGAAGGAGAGGACATAACCTTAGTTCTAGAAACAGGGAACTGTTATAAAACTGGTGAGCCAATATTGATATCAATTTTCTGTCTGTATTGGGTTGACAAACTAATGAGATGTGTGAAACTAATAATAAAATAATTATAACAATGCTTTATTTTAATTAAGTAAAATTACAACTTGAGATAATTTTCTATAGTAAATTTAACAAATACTGAGAGGTTGATTTGGAAACTCTTTCCTTTTGTTCGGTAAGGTAACCCTGTCAACTGGGGTGCGTTTGTGGGCGATTCTGTTGTTCGAACGCTTATATTCGTACTCTTCTTAGGATTATTCATACTTGCTGTTCGGTTGATTAATCTAAGGATAAAATTACTGGTACTCAAGTTGTATTTTTAAATCTAAACACGAGTGTTTATCTTAAATATTTTACAGGAAAAAGGATGATCACAGAAGCGCAATGGGAGGCGTTTGTTGCGTGGTACGATGAAACCATCTTGTCAAATAAACTGGCAATAAGGCCTCCAGTAATTACCTCAGATCTCACAGATGATCAAAGTGAAATAGAAATGAAAATGAACAATGATGAGTTAGAAACAATGGACGAGGAAGATGAATTAGTGGAGAGCGAGAGTGAAATGGAGGATGGGAAAGAGACAGGGAAAGATGAGCAAGACGAGAAGGGACAAAACAAAGGCGAGACAAAGAAGGAGAAGACAAGCAAGTTTGAAACCATAAAAGAAGAAATATTGTCAGGTAAACCAAAAATCTTGAGTAATATCAAATTAGACTCCCATAATTTGAACGATAATAAAAATAAAAAATCTAACTTAACAAATAAACTGTTGAAAAAGAACATTTGGCTATAGTGAATGCCCGACTGGATAATCAGGAGCAAAAGCTGAATAAACTCCTTAATTCAGCTAATAAATTTTGTACGGCATCAACCACGGCCTACAACAATCCCAGTGAACTGATAAAGGGCCTAAATGATGATCTTGAAAAAATGAAGCAGGATAGAAGAAGTGAGAAAGATGAGATTAAAGAATTAGTAAAAAATACAAAAGAAGACTACTCTAAACAAATTAACAGAGTTGGTGAGATAGTCAAAGATGTGACCAAAGTGCACAATTTTATTGTAAATAAATATAAACAACATATGGAATCAAAAAAGAACGATGAGGATGCTAAACCATCAACTTCAAAGGCGGGGGAGGTAAGTGATCATACTTCCTGGACTGGAGAGGAGGAGGAAACAGAAAAAGGCTAGACTTCAAAGAACAAGTAACTCATATTGTTAGAGATGAGTTTAAAATTATTAATAAAGATGAGACAACTAAAATTAATAAAGAATTAATAAATTTTCCAAATAAAAACTCTAAGGAAACTGTAAAATTGGAAATAATAAACAGAAGTGGGGGATTAAAAAAATATTACAAATTAACTAACAATATGAAATATGAACATTTTTATAATTACTTTTCCTCCGAACTGAGATCCTGCGATTTGTTGCATATTGTGGATAGAGAGTTAGAATCTAATGATTTTGACAAGAAAACTCTAATAGAATAAAAATTTAAAGTCAGAGATATTTTAATTAATCATTTGGATACACACTACCATTCAAAAGCTATGCAATTTAAAGATCCGGTCGACATATTGAATAAATTGAAAGAAATTAAAAGATGCGAAGTTAATGTCACTTCACACACGGTGAGAAAACAAATATACAATATGCAATATATCGTTGGAAAAAGTTCGGCAGGTGAAATTTGTGAGAAATTCGAGGAGAAGATAAGAAATTACGAAAATTTCCCTGGTGCCACTCCCTTATCCGAAGCTGAAAAAAGAGATGCGTTCTTTAATGCCGTTATGGTATCTGTTCCGACAGTACAAACCATAGAGTTTGTGTCGAAAAATACTAAAGGTATAAGTTTAAACTATGAAGAACTAAAACTTCTTGTAATTCAGGATAAGGCCAATCGAAAACAAAACAACAATGAACACAAAGAGGTGAGAGTAGCAATGATGGTGCGTATAGATACGGTGAGATGATACGAGTGTTAAGACTACGGACACATCGGAATGAATTGTCCAAATAAAGGTCTCGGCAAACTGTGTTACAAGTGTAACAAATTTGTCAATCACGTTGCGGCGGACTGTACTTATGATCCCTCAACAAACTCCTATAATACAAGAGGATGAGGTGCAAGACGAGGTAATTCAAAATTTAATAGATCTAACAACTCCTCTCTAGATTAAAATAATTTACAAAGGCGTGGCTTTAAAAGAAAATTAAATGATAAGTTTGAAAATGTGGCTAAAAGAGGGCGAGGTAACAATTCAAGAGGTAGAGGTAGAGGTAGAGGTTTTTATCAAAAACCATTTTTTCAAAACAAAAACAACAAATCATCAAATCAATTTGGAGGAGAAAAACAAGCTGATGTTAAAAATAATAAAGGTAAGGAATCAGTCATTAATAAAGATACTACTTGTATTAGTCCTATGGAAATCGAAGATGAAGTGTTTTACGTTAATTCAAATGACGTAGAGTCTAATGATTCAAATAAAAATAAATGTATTGTTTGATTTCCTAGCAGATTCCGGAGCCACAGAAAATTTAACTAATTCTAAAATTATATTTAAAACCTTTGATGAGTCTAATTTTGGTTCTATAAAATGTGCAAATAAAAATAGCTCAGCGGATTTAAAAACGGAGGGAGTAGGTAAAATAGAAATTAAATTAAAATACGGGAAGATTTTAGAGATAGACAAAATCATTTTTGCTGAAGCTTTAAAGGAAAATCTACTATCATTACGAAAATTCGTTCACTCTGGTCTAAGTATTTACTTAGACAATGAAAAAATGGGTATATTCTAGCCTACTTCTAATGAATCCTTTTTATCGGGATTCTATAAAAAGCCTTATCGGATCATTGAAATGGAAATAAATAAAGAAGATTTAAATGATGAGATTAATAATAAAAGAAATAGTAAAAGAATATTTGCAAATCTTGTGGAAAGGGAAATTGAAATTAAAAAATATATAACTCGAAGTGTAACAGCAAAGGAAAAACTCAAAGAAACTACTGATGAAGAGAATTTAAACAAAGAAGCAGAAAACATGGGCAAGATGAGTATAGACGAGAACGTAGAAGTAAATCTGGATGAAAGAAAAAAGTTAGATGAGAAAATAAAAGAAACCAAAGTTCCTTATGAACACTCAAACTTTGATACCACAATCTGGGATTGAGAAATGCATAATGTTGACGAGTTACCTTTCGTGGAATTGTCGGATGGCGAACCATTTGGTTTTTCTAAATTAAATCAATTTTATAAAAATAACATGGCTTTTCTGTGGAATGTTCGCTTTGGTCATGCTTCGATTGCTTATCTTAGAAGCCATGCAGTTAAAATTTCCCGAAAATAAAGAACTGAATGATGCGAAATTTGATGAGTGATTGACCTGGATTGTGAGGTGTGTCTTATTTCAAAATTTAATAAACTCCCTTTTTCTGGTACGAGGAAACGAGCTACAGCTCCCCTACAAATAATGCCTGAATAATAATTGAGGCCGTCCATAAACTACGTCACGCTTTCGAAGGGAGGGGGTCGAATTTGCTGACCGTGATGATCTGTAAAAAAAATGGCGCTAATACATGTGAAGTTTGTGACGACAGGGGGGGATGGACAGCCCCATTCCGATGTAATGGGTCCTATATCCCTGGTTTCTCATCCAAAAAATTATAAGTTTATATCGGTCTTTGTGGATGATTTCTCTAGACTAGCGATGGCTTATTCTATGAAGTCCAAAAGCGATGTGGGTAAATGTTCGTAAGAAGTGCACGAAATTTGATAGGCTATGATGCAAAGGTGTGTTACTTGAGAACGGATCAGGGAACCGAGTATACAGGTGGGAATACAGTTGAAGTTTTGTTACAAATTGGAGCGGAACTACAGGTGGTATGTCCTGATACCCCTTAACATAAAGTGTGTCTGAACGTTTCAATCAAACCATTCAAATGAAAGTTAGGTGCTACATGTTTGATGCAAAATTGCTGGCAAGAATGTGGGACTTAGCTCTCTCAGCAGCAATTTACGCTTATAATCGAACACCCCACAAATCAAACGACATGATAACTCCATTGCTCAAGTTCGCACCTTAACACGGTTTTAACATTAATCAGATCAAAAGTTTCGGGTGTTTCGCTTACATTAAAGTGCAAGGAAAAACTGTCCCGAAATTCAGAGCTGAAGGAAGACGAGTTATTTTGGTGGGATATACTCCCACTGGCTACCAATTCCTAAGACCAGAAGATGGTAAACTTTACGAAAGTAGAGATGTGAGATTCAACGAGAAATTGGTGTACCGAGATCGATTTTCGAAGGATGATATTAAAGATTTTCCAAAATTAGATGAGGAAGTTACTCAAGAAAAGTGGTTTGTTAATTTCGATGAGAGCGTTACAAAAGATGAGGAAAAATCAAAACCGGAGAGAGAGATAAAAAGGAAAAGAGGAAGACCAAGGAAAAATGTATCTGAAAATAATAGCTCTGAAATCATGAACTCAGTAAGTTGTAAGGAAAGGTTAATAAAAGACTCGAGTTTTAGTGATTTAAAGGTAGATGAAAATCAAAAGGTGCTTTTAGCGATAACCCCAGATTGTGAGACTGAAAATGAAAGAGAGAAACTTATTGATGAGATTATTCATGCATTACTTGCTGACATTAACCTTGATCCCACTAATTTTAAAAAAGCTATGTCAACTAAAGAAAAAGACCTATGGCAAGAAGCAGTGGAGGCTGAATTAGATTCTTTAAACAAAAACCAAGTCTGGAAAATAATAGACCGTCCAACTAATTGTAAGATGAGTAATGGAGAGAAAACGAATGTGATTTTCTCAAGATGGGTATTCAAAAGAAAGTTGAAAGCAGATAACAAAATCAGAAACAAGGCAAGACTGGTCATTAGAGGTTTCAAAGACAAAAATGTATATGAGCTACGAGAAACCTGTGCTCCAGTGTCCAGATTACCTTTGGTGAGATCCGTCATAGCAATCATAAATAAATACAAACTTAGTGTATGTCAACTAGATGTGAAGACAGCTTTTCTTTATGGCGTGCTAGATGAGGAAATTTACATGAAAATCCCTGAAGGAACCCATTACACAGATAAGGAGAGAAAAGGAAAAGTTTGTAAGCTAGAATGAGCTCTTTACGGTTTACGTATTAGCCCTAAAAATGGAACGACAAATTCACCGAAATAGCATTGAGTCTTGATCTAAAAAACCCAGATTCTGAACCGTGTCTATTTATTTGGCGAGAAAAGGACAAATTCTTAATATTGGTGTTGTATGTCGATGATATAATAATAGCTGGTAATAAAGAGAAAAAATTGAAAGAAGTAAAAGACAAATTGAGCGAAGTTTTCGAAATGACTATCATTGGAGAACCTAAAGAATTTCTAGGAATCTCTATTAAGAGGAATCTAGAAATGGGAACAATAGAATTAAATCAAGAGAAATTCATTGACAAAATTCTGATCAAATTTGGATTTAAAGAATCGTATCCTCAAAGAACTCCAATGAATACGAACCAAGTTACTAATCAGGCGAGAAAATTAAGAGAGAGTGACTCTGACGGTGAGATCATAAATAATACTGCGACAAAAGGTAAATTTCCTTATAGAGAGGAAGTGGAAAGTTTACTTTATCTGGCAGGAGCAACGAGACCAGATATTTCATATGCAGTTAACGTATTAAGCAAACACCAAGTAAATCCAACAGATGAGGACTGCAACATGGAACAAAGAGTATTTAGATACTTAAAATGGACTAAATCGTTAGGCTTGAAATATCTAGGTGAGTCAGACGGGATTGAAGCCTTCTCCGATGTAAGTTTTGCAGATTGTAAAAATTCTCTGACAACTTGTGCATTTGCAATTAAACTGTTCGGAGACGCAATAGCTTGGAGAACTCATAAACAGTCCTATGTGGTCTTATCTATGTGTCATGCTGAGTACGTAGCGATGAGCGAAACTAGCCAAGAAATGCTCTCCATGTACAATTCCCTAAAATCGAATATAACGAAACCTCTGCTTCCCATAACATTATGGTGTAATAACAGAGCTGCAGGTGTGAGTGCTCAAGTAGATGGGGGGAATAAATTGCGACACATTGAGGAAATTAAAGCTCACCATATTAAAGAGTGTGTCAAGCGCAATTTGAAAAGAGTTCAGTGGGTAAGATCCAAAGACCAGATAGCTGACATTTTCACTAAACCCTTATCATTTGATTTACACAAATATCTAGTGAATAAACTAATGAATTTAAGTTTGTAATCTGATTTATTTTGTTCACGGGAAGCAACTAAAGTTGACAACCCAAAATTTAAGACGAGACTACTGAAACAGCAGTTGATTTAGATTTTACTTTTATTTAAAAATTCATATGTATAAGAAAACAAATTCAGTCGGGAGGGAGTGTCAAAATTGACGCCCTCTTTGTTTCTTGGTGTGTGGCACTATTTTCTATGCGCGTGTGCTCACTACTTTCTTTTGTGTTCGGCGCGTCGCTTCGTACTTTTGTTCACTTTTTATTCCGCGTTTGATGAAGACGGTTGTGTGGTTACAAATAAACTGTTCTTAATTAATCAAGTGTGTTTTTCTTCCCCTTCATTCGAATAATAAATCTAAAAAAGATAAATTAAAAAAAACAAATATAATCGAAAAAGTGGAAAAGTGGAAAAGACACAAAGCTGGCTCTCAGCTTTGGTGCCAATCCTGAAATGTGACGGAGATGTTCGACTATGCGTAGATATGAGACGGGTCAATCTAGCAATCATTAGAGAAAATCACCCTTTGCCAACAATGGAACAGGTGCTTCCAAAATTTAGAAAAGTCAAATTTTTTTCTAATTTAGATAAAAAGAATGCGTTTCATCAAGTTGAGCTTAATGAAGATAATAGGTATATTACTACGTTCATATCTAGTAAAGGACTTTACTGATATAAGCGACTCATGTTTGGTATTTCTTGTGCAACCAAATCCTTTCAAAAAATTCTCGAAAGAATACTGTTATCTTGTAAACGAGTAGTCAATTTCATTGATGACATGGTGATTTTCGGGACATCTAAAACTGAACATGATGAAAATCTCCAAGAGGTACTAGAAGTACTACGAAAAAACAACATTCTACTTAATTTAACCAAGTGCCAATTCAAAGCAATAAGCATAGAATTCTTGGGTCACGAAATGTTTTCTGATGGTATGAAGCCACTTGCTAAATACAGGAAGACTATTGAATGTTTTAGAAAACCTCGCACAGAAGGAGAAATCCAGAGTTTTTTAGGACTTGTAAATTTTGTAGGAAAATGGACCCCACACTTAGCCACATTAACTAAGCCAATCCGAGAATTATTGCGTTTAAAACTAGGCGAAAATGTCGACCTCGAATCACACTAGAAAGACGAGCAGGCTAAAGCTTTTAAGCAACTAAAAACTGAATTGGCGCATATTAGAACTCTAGGTTATTACGATCCAAATGACAGGAAGCGAGTAGTCGCAAATGCTAGTCCAGTTGGATTAGAGGCTGTGCTCATACAATATGACTCGGAAGGGCCACAAGTCATTGTATATGACAGCAAGAGTCTTACAAGCTGCGAAAAACGATACTGCCAGACCGAGAAAGTGGCTTTTTCATTAGTATGGGCAGTAGAACATTTTCAAATGTAATTAAAATATTGAAGGAAAACAATCTCTCCGAGTCAAATAAAACAAAGTCGTCTTTTTTACGTTTCGACAGTCAAGCTGTCCTCATCAGAAACTAAAAGTTTATTAACAAATTAAATCTTATACAAATGAACAAAATATTAATTACTATATGAAAAATAAATTGTAAAGAATTTATAATTTATTATAAATGGACTGTCGAAACGTAAAAAAGACGACTTTGTTTTATTTGACTCGGAGAGATTGTTTTCCTTTAATATTTTAACTATTAACTACCGAGTGATAGATGCTACAATATAATAATTTTCAAATGTATTTATATGTTAAAGATTCATTTGAATTAGTAAGTGCTCACAAACCTCTAGAAATCATATTCGGTCCAAAGTCTAAACCTTGTGCCAAGATTGAGCGGTGAGTGTTACGCTTACAATCCTATAACTATTATAAAATAATTTACAATCCTGGAAAATAGAGTATAGCAGACTCGTTTTCTTGTTATGACTCAGATTAATCTATTCTTCCGTTTGATAAAGAGAATAGCATAATTTAATTTTCGAACAAGCCCGACAAACTGCCATTTCTTTAATAGAAATTAAAGAAGCACGTTTATCAGACCCTGAGTTAGAAAAAGTTCGAAAAGGTCTTTTTAATAGTAACAGGGATTAAAAAGTACAAAATTATAGACTGTTTAAACATGAACTCTGCTTCCAAGACCACATTGTGTTGAGTGGAAATAAAATTTTAATTCTTTGAAAATGCGGACTAATGCTGCTCACGAAGAACATCCAGGAATTGTAGCCATGTAACTCTGACTGAGATCAACAGTCCAGTGGCCGAAAATCGATAAAAATGCCAAAAATTTTGTAAAAACTTGCAAGGGTTACAATTTGGTTTGAGCACCCAAACCTCCTAATCCAATGAAAAGAGTCGAATTTCCGGCTCAACCGAGCCATAGATTACCTCGGTCCACTGTAAAGTGGACACTATCTTTTTATAATCATTGACCACTTTAGTCGACACAAAGAAATTCAAGCTACAAATTCTATAGACATCAGGACAACTATCAAAGAAACATTATCAAGGTTATGTACACGAGCCTCGTTAACAGAATATAATGGATAGTAGTTTCTGGTGATAATATATTAGGACGTGTTTTAGGACTATATAAAAAAGTATTTGAAGGCGTGCTAAATTTGAAGTTTTAGTACATGCTAACAAATTATGTTATGACGTGTTTTAGGACTTGCCAAGTAAGTATTTTAGGACATGTTTTAGGACCTGCCAAGTAAGTATTTTAGAACGTGTTTTAGGAGTTACGAAAGAAACATTTTCGGACGTGTGTTAAGACTTCCCAAAAAAGTATTTTAGGACGTGTTTTAGGACTTACCAAAAAGTATTTGACGAAGTGTTTTAGGACTTGCCAAGTAAGTATTTTAAGACGTGTTTTAGGGTCTGCCAAATAAGTATTTTAGGACGTGTTTTAGGACTTGCCAAAAAAGTATTTGAGGCCGTGTTTTAGAACTTCAAAAATAGTATATTAGGATGCGTTCTAGGACTTACCAAAAAAGCATTTGAGGACGTGTTTGTGTTACATCCCAGTAACCAAATTTTTCTACTTCTTTGTCTATTGATAACAGAAGAAAATAGTTTTATAGACATGTATAAATATGTCTATATAAATAAATAGTTAGATAAGTACATAGATTTTACCGCAATACATTTATTTGAATGAATGCGCCTGTCTAGAGGCATCACGATCTACAACAGTGTATTCATTAAATAGTAATTAATCTAGTTAAGTTAAGTTCATATAATGTTCATAATGTTAAATTAATCACTTGTTAGAAAGGAAAGAAACATAAATTGCATAATCATACAAATGATACTGGAAATCAACATCTAGATCAACATTGACGTTCGGATGACGTCTATTGATCGATCAAGCGCATTTTCAAACTGTGCCATGCTATATGCACGATATTAATCTCCAGATAATTAAATACCTTAAAAGCATATTAATAAGGTAATACAAAATTAGTTAAAAGAAATAATTGTCCTTTTTTTTAAATAATTGAAAAAGGTACAATTTTAATTAATTCTTCATTGCCTTTTAATAACACAACTTGCGTGTAATATCCATTTTTTCATGCTTAGCCAACGCTTAGCCGATGCTCAACCGACGCTCAGTTAACGCTTAAACGACGCTCAGCCGATACTTAGCCGATACTTAGCTGATTCTCATTAAAGAAGTATTAAGACTTTAAAAATTGTATTATTGAACATTTAGCATTAATAATTAAATATAACAGCAATCTCATTTAGCTTGTTCAATCGATTAAATAGATATAGATTAAGATTTTGCTGGTCGATTGAATAAAAGTATAAGATACTATTTTATAATTAAATCATATAGAGAGTGTGTTTAATTACGACTTATGCATTGAGGGAATACATGACTTTTACAATTCTTTATGATGTTACTTTCTGCTACCAAATGAAAGAACTTCTAAAGTAAAAATAGCGCATATTTTATTTCAGGTTACATTATGAGTAAGAGCAAAGTCAATGTCGATGCCATTGACCAGGTTGCTTACGAATCTTCTATCAAAGACAGTTGTAAGACGATCTGTCTGTATTTCCGAGTTCCTGGGTGATAAGTTCATATCTGCGACAATTAGAAATCATAAGCATAAACTCGATCTCTTACGAATGCTCCATGTACGTGACTTTTGCAAAACTGCATCGAACGTGCTAAATGCAAAATTTCATAGAGAGAATCAAAGGTCAAAAACGACTTTTCACAAATAAATCAATGGTATAGAAAATAGTGTGAGATCCAGGGGCTATATAAGCATTGAAATCATTATCATCAATTGTCGAATACTCTGTTCAGTAAATTGTTAACATCGAGTGACCCGTTGGTTAACGGTTGTCATATTTTGTCACTTTTCTTAATTGGTAGACGCGAATCGGTCTTAAACGCGATTAAAGGTGCGAATTACACTGTAAAATATTGTAATATATGACTATAATTTTATTACGCTAGCAAGCTTTGTACGTTTTAAAAGTGAAATAACAAATAGCTTTTTTACAATCTTACATGTGTAGCATTTAGTGCAAAATAACCACGACAACATAACCAACGTAAAAATCAGTCGTTTAAGTGTGTGTGCGTTACCTCCAAAACGAACT
>WNHD01010254.1:0-13714 GCA_011057455.1 Ganaspis sp. Gsp50
GAGAACTTTAAACAATTTAATATAAACATTTTATTTATTAAAAAGTAGCGTGGGAACAATAGCCCCTGGGTGGGAACAATAGCCCCGGTCGACGGTATCCTTTTTTCTTCTTTCCAAACTCCCCTTTTTAAGATTAAAAATCTCCTTTTGCACCTAAAATTGAACGAAAAAACAACTGTGATCCCAGATATACGTATATATGTGACGCGTCGCGAAGAAATAGGTACCTTAGCATCAAGCAAAATTAGGTTATGTTCGGTTGTAGTTTTAACTCGATTACAGCTTCGTTTTTAATCATCTGCCGACAGAAACAGTTTTTTTTCGATTGTATACAAAAAAGAAACATTGTTTTAAGAAACTATTCAAGAAACATTGTTTTTCATTTCAGATAATTAAAAAGGAAGCTTTAATCATGTTAAAACTACCACCAAACATAACCTAATTTCTTTTGAAGCTAAGGTACCTTTCTTCGCAACGCGTCACATATATTCAGAACAAATAATAAAGTACAAAAATTGAAGAAATAGAACCGGTAAAATTTTATTGCGAATGGATTCTGAACCATATGGATACATTTTAACAAAGTGAAATAGTAAATTTATTTCTGCATGAGGCAAGACTGAAAGAGTAACTGCTTTGTATCTACTAAATAGAAAGCAGGAGTTTTATTCATATTAGCACGAAAAGGGGAAGCACTATATGGTCTACACCCACGCGCTCCAGGTGTTAGATACAAGCATACACAAATGGCAGCTGCCAACGAATTGTGATTTTTCGTCAAATCAATATATGAATTTGATTGATTTACCATAAAGTGTTATTCCACAGAAACTTTTATATCATCATCATCATTTCTTCATATCATAATCTCCTGTTCTTTTAAAGCATAATCTTTTTAATCAATAAAATTTCTTTTCTCGTTGCAATTTTACTATAGAAAGATGATCTATTTTAAAGAAAGTTTTTATTCCTATTTTTTAGAAAGATGACTATTTGAAAAAATATTATACCAAACCTGCATTGAAAAAATTAGAACAAAAAGGCTTGTCCCGTTTATTTTCTAAATAAATAAACATTGAGAAATCGCATTGTCAAAAATATTGCAGATGACTTTCGCGATTGGTTCACAAGTGCGAAACTAGTGTCGGTGTGGCAAATAACTGGCTTGAATTGTCATTGGTTAGACTATAATTGAGTCGTGTTGCGATTGGTTCGGGGGTGGCAAATACTTAGTCATCGCTCCAAATTTGGAAAACTGGCTCTTCGCCAATTTGCAAAACTTTCGTAAAGGGTCTTGTCAGATTGTTCGGCCCCTTATTTGTCTTTTTTATTCTCATTTTCATCCTTGCCACTTTGACATTGCCATCTTTCTCACAGCACTGCACAAAGCAAGAAGCAATTCTTTTCTCCCTTGAAAATCTCCAAAATCTCAATTCGAGAATATCTTCAGAGCTCAGCTAAAATTCAAAATCCATTTTTGTTTATCCAACAGATTTTCGAGATTATTTTTGTTTTTACATATTTTTGTTTATATACCTTTGTCAACAATTTGTCTGCTCAAAAACAATTTTTTCTGCTCGGAAATTTTTCATTATCTTGTTTAACACCCGAAAATCGTTTATAAACGATTTTCGGGTGTATCTCGATTTTCGAATTCTGCGATTTTCTATTATTGAGAAGGTAAATAGTGCGAAACGTAATAAATTCTCGGGTATCCAAATTCTCTTAAATAAACATTTTATTTCGAAGGTTATTCAAAAATTTTACGAGAGAATCTCTCGGTAATTTTATTTAAAAATAAACTTGCCTGGCCAGTTTTAAAAATGCAATTCTGTGAAAAGTTAATGCTGTTTTGAGGAATTTGTACTTGTTTATCTTTTTTTGATGGTCAGTGAACCATTAATCGTCAATGGCACGTTGCTCAAACAGGTTTGTTTTTTAGACGAAATGACGGAAATAAAACAGTTCAACTGGCTAAGACTAAACATTTGTACTTTTCTATAATCGTCGTCTTCATTTGAGGGTCAAAATTTCCAAGGACCACTTTCGTTATTGTTTCCACGTCATTCCAGAATCAAGACAATAGTTATGTAAAACTAGCTTTATGTAATTCAAATCAAAACATTAAACAACTATGAATTCTGTCGAAAACGAATATTCTTTAGAGAAAGTATTATTTCGATGATTAAAAAATTTGTTGTGCTAAAAACTACTGCGTGTGCTAAAAATTCAACTTTTTACTCTCCTTAGTGTGCTAAAAGTATTGTTTATTCTCTCCAATGCGCTAAAAGTAATTTTTATTCTCTTTAAGGCGCTAAAAGTATACTTTTTACTCTTCCTAATGTGCTAAAAGTAATTTTTATTCTCCCCAGTGTGCTAAAAGTAATTTTTATCCTCTCCAGTGTGCGAAAAGTACTGTTTATTCTCCCTAGTGTGCGAAAAGTACTGTTTATTCTCCCTAGTGCGCTAAAAGTACTGTTTATTCTCCCTAGGGCGCTAAAAGTATGCTTTTTACTCCCCCTAGTGTGCTAAAAGTACTTTTTATTCTCTCTAGTGCGTTAAAAGTAATTTCTATTCTTCCTAGGGCGCTAAAAGTAATTTTTATTCTCCCTTGGGCGCTAAAAGTATACTTTTTACTCCCTCCAGTACGCTGAAAGTATAATTTTTACTCTCCCTAGTGTGCTAAAAGTAGTTATAACTTTCCCTAGGGCGCTAAAAGTATTTTTTATTCTCGCCAGTGTGCGAAAAGTACTGTTTATTCTCCCTAGTGCGTTAAAAATACTTTTTATTCTCCCTAGTAGGCTAAAAGTACTCTTTACGCTCCCTAGTGCATTAAAAGTCGAATTTTTAAAACACAGTATTATATAACAAAAATGTAATATGTATGTATTATGTTGTATAAAATTGAACTAATTATTGAAAATATGTTTATATTATATGTTTGTATTATGTGTTTATAAATCTCATATTGAAACAATGTTTTTGATTGGATTTTAAAAGAAGTTTGAAAAATGATTAATAATTGAATTTTAGATTGAAAAATGTTGTATTTTAAGAGGATCTTGAAAAAATGTTGTTTATGATGGATTAGAAAAAAAGATCATTCGTTTTCATTAGAATAATTTAATTATTGGCCTATTCGATTAATAATAGGCACTCAGCGCTCATTATATCATAAAAATTTCGTTATAGAAATGCCTGGGGCAAATTAAATTCAATATTTATTTGCTTACCTGTGGATTGTGTCAAGGATGCTATTTAATAGAAGGATACAATCGCATTTATGAATATTTATTCAATATTTTCAATTTCACGCACGCACATGTTTACGGAATTTTAATCAGAAAGGCTAATTACGATTCTATTGTGTTTCCCTCGCTCCGTTACTTGAACCTTTTTTGAATTATATTATATTGTTCATTTGACCGCTTAAAATTAAAAATCATAAAATAATTTATAATCATGCGTTGAAAATTATTTTCGTTACTATTTTCATTTTTAGCTTCACTGTTATTTTTGTTGTTATTTTCATTGCTATTTTCATTGCTATTTTCATCGCTATTTTCATCACTATTTTAATCACTATTTTCATCACTATTTTTAGGGATATTTTTATTCTTATTCCTTTTGTTATTTAAAATATTATTATTACGACATTTTTTGTCGAGAAAATTCAAAATGACCATTTTTAACTCTTGTGAAATAATTTTTTGATAGAGTGCTCAAAATAACAGCGAGATGGTTAGATCTTTTGATGATTTCTTTGCGGGGGCCATTTTAGCATCTCAAAAACTTGGTGTAATTTTAGAGACATCTGGAAAATATTAATTTACTACATAATTACAACATTTTTTGTCGCGAAAACTCAAAATGACCATTTTTAACTAAATGTGAACTAATTTTTTGATAGAGTGCTTAAAATAACATCAAGATGGTAAGAGCTTTTGATGATTTCTTTGCGGTGGCCACCTTAGCATCCCAAAAACTTTGTGTAATTTTAGAGACATCTTGAAAAAATTAATTTATTACATATACTGTAGTAGATTTTTTTATTCATTTTTTTATTCAAACGCAAGATTAACGAGAAAAATGAATAAATTCAAAAATATGAATAGAAAAAGAAGTTTTCAATCTATACTATAATAGATTAAAAACGTTTTTTTCTATTTATTTTTTTATCCAAACGCAAGATTAACGAGAAAAATGAATAAATTCAAAAATATGAATAAAAAAAAAAGTTTTGAATCTATTTACATCATTTTGCTTCCTCATAGGGAAGCCTTGTTTTGTATGATTACTTGTAATTTATTTTCGGTAATTATTTCCCGCAATTGAATTTGGAGTTATGTATGCTTTTCATATGATTTAAAATATTTCATTTATTGTATTCTATCTGTTTATATATTCTTTTCTTATGTGTATTCTATTTGTTTGTTCCAATTTTGAATTTAAACATGCTAAGACCTTCAAAATGTTTAATTATCTGTTATAATTTATTGAGCGCATTCAGCAGACATTATTTATCCTTAAAGACCCCTAACGCATAGAAATTTATATCAGTACACATTTGTTATAGCCTATTAGTTCTCTTGTCGAGACGAGATTATTAATTTTGAAACTTTGTAGTAGTGTAAATGTAAAACCTGCGATTGCTGCAACCTCGCAGCCGAAAAAAAACAGGATAGACACGAAAAAGAAATAATAAATTGAAAGAGTTCTATCTTTTCTTCGCCGTTGTTCGAGACATCCTTTTGAAAAAAATGTGGGCGCGATTCATATTGTAATTCAAAAGACAGAGGACATTCATCATCCACATTAGTCTCACTAAACTCATTACCTTATGAGTAGAACCACTTGAAAAGAAAAACGAAATCTTTCCTGTCTTTTAACAAACTCTTCTCGAAAATCAAACTCCTTTCATTCTCGCGTTTTTCAGAAAACAATGTTCTTCAATAAAAGAACCCAACTGTACTTTTTTCCTTCTCTTTTCATTATAATGACTTTTTCATTCAGCAGTTTGAAACATTTTTATTTAGCAGTTTTAATTTTCATTTAACAGTTTTAATTTACATTTAGCACTTTTAATTTTTATTTAGCAGTTTTAAACTGGAGATTGTTCAATAATGAGATTTTTGAGTAGTTTTCGAGTTTTGTTGCAACAAGTGAAGAAAAATTTTGAATCGAAGCATAATTAAGGAAAAATTGAACTGTTTGGGAGTGAGAGTAAATGAAGTAATGGTGGTTGCTCAGTTAATCTGATGAGTTGGAGTGGATGAAGATGACCCTGTACCTCGCTCGTCACTTTGGTAAACGATCCTAATTGTCACATTTAAAAACTAGTCATGTGTAACGGCAGTCAGTGATTTTCAACACAAAAGAAATAGATCTCATCTATTGTATTACATCAATAATATCCTGGTCATTATCTCTAACTTATTCTTCTCTCTCCTATAGGTAATTTACTAAAGTTTAAAAAACAGTTTCCGCAATTGAGATTTAATTACACCACAAAACTTTTCCAAAATCGATAGATTGAAATCATTCTTCTTTTCTTTTCGTTTCATTGTTTCTTTTCACAAGTTTCCGATAAACGAGATTCTTGAAAACTTAACAAATTGATCTACTATTTCTGTCAAAAATTGTATAGTTCAATTTGTCATAGAGAAAATTTTTGTATAAGAGTGATTTGTAGGGTGTTGTAGACTATTCATTTGGTATTGTGTGTTATTTTTTAGGTTCCAGGTATCGTCTTTTGGGTACTAGATACCATCCTTTAGGTACTAGGTGTCACCCTTTAGGTACTAGATATCATCCTTTAGGTACTAGATATTAAATTTTAGGTACTAGGTATCATCTTTTAGGTACTAGATATCAAACTTTAGGTACTAGGTATCATCCTTTAAGTACTAGATATCTTCCTTTAGGTACTGAGTACCATCCTTTATAGGTACTAGATATCATTCTTTGGGTACTAGGTATCATCATTTGGTTACTAGATATAATCCTTTAGATATACTAGACATCACCCTTTAAGTACTAAGTATCATCATTTGGGTACTAGATATAATCCTTTAGATATACTAGATATCATTATCATCCTTTTGGTACTAAGTATCGTTTTTTAGATACTAGATATCATTTAGAAGATGTTTGTATTATTATTTGGGTACTAGAATCATCCTTTAGGTAATAGATATCATCCTTTAGTTACAACAATCATCATTTAGAGGATGTTTGTATTATTCATTTGGTACTCTACACAGAGAGAAATGGATACTAGTTACCATAACCTGGTGAGGAAGGTTGAAGGAAAACAGTTGCCAAAAATATAAAATTCTGTTAATGTACCTATATGCTACATTAACTTTATGTAACGGTTAAAGACAAATTTCACCACGAACACAGGTTGCATGAACCAGAAATTTCTCTCTGTGTAGGTATCATCCTTTAGATACTGGATATAATCCTTTCGGTATACTAAGTATCGTCTTTTAGATAATAGGTATCATCCTTTAATTATTAGAAATCATCCTTTAATTATTAGACATCATCCTTTAATTATTAGACATCATCCTTTAATTATTAGATATCATCCTTTAGTTATTAGATATCATTCTTTAGGGGGTGTTTGTACTATTATTCATTTGATATCATGTATTACATGATATTTACTCAATCCTCTGCACCATTTACATGTTATTATGTGTCATTTTGTTACTATTAAGCATCGTTATCTATGGGCATCATCTACTTTTTGAATTTGGTACCATTTCGGTATACAATTTCAGTAAAATTTTGGGACAATTTTGGTACAATTCCGGTAAAATTTTGTACAATTTCGGTAAAATTTTGGTACATTTTTGGTACATTTTTGGTACAGTTTTGGTACAGTTTTGGTACAATTTTGGTACAATTTTGATACCATTTCGGTACCATTTCGGTCACATTTTGGCACCACTTTGGCACCACTTTGGCACTATGTCGGCATCATTTCGGTACCATCTACACTACATGATACTAAGTAGCATTCAAATTATAATAAGTATCATCCAAATTATAATAAATACCATCCTATATCATCATGGTAATAAGTCGATTGTCACTATAATAAGCACCATCTTCATATAGTAATAAGTGCATTGTCATTATAATAAGCACCATCTTCATATATAAGTACATTGTCATTATAATAACCACCATCTTCATATATAGTAATAAGTACATTGTCATTATAATAACCACCATCTTTATATAGTAGTAAGTACATTGTCATTATAATAACCACCATCTTCATATAGTAGTAAGTACATTATCATTATAATAACCACCATCTTCACATGGTAACAAACGCATTATTCTTCTAACATAATTTATCATACAATCCTTTATCAAAAGGTCCAAATTTTGCGCAAAAGAGCTAAAACTACATTATACTGTCACACATGTTTGATAAGCGGATAATTATTCCGAAGACCAGTCGAAGCGAACTGGAAATGTGTTGAGACGAAATGAAGATAAATTGATCTGCATTTAAGATGCTTTCAATTCTATTGTCTCCCGGTGTTTGTGCCACCGTTGTGATTAATGTCAAGCCTTTATGTCAATCGATTCTCGAAGCGAGACGAGGGCACGTCCGATTTCAATGCGTAATTATCGATAAACCTCCTTTCCATGTGAATTGTCGGGGCTAATTTGCATAACATACATCAAGACCCGATTCTAGTCAAACATCACAAGATGACGAATAACTTTATAATGAAAATCGCATCTAGCATAATCAGGGACGAGTCCAGGATACTCGTGCACCATTTCTTACGTATATACTCAGGTGGCAATGAGTTCATACATAATTGCCGCACTATATAGATTATTTTGCATCCAAGGTGCACGATCCTTCGAATCTGCAGAATAATAACCAATCATTGATGATTATTAGCCCTCAAAGCAACAAATTATGCCAAAGTATACGCTTCAAATGGGGTTGAACGAATTCAAGAACACGGTTATCGGAATAGGATCGTCTCTTGTTTTTCAAGGTGTCATTTATAAGGTCGTTTATAAAGATTATATTTGCATTTTAATGTGGAAAAATTAATTATTAAATTAAAATTAATGTTTTGTGAGGCCTTTAAGGTATATAAATACCTTAAAGTATATTGCTGGAAAATAGCAATATATATGGGTATCCATATATATAGCTGGAAAATTGCAGGGTCTCGATTAGCCACAGAGTTTCGGATTTGCTTAGGCATAGGAGCTCGTGGAAGTCATAGATGACTTCCACGCTCCTCTTGAATTTGAGATGGGCCATCAAAAAGTTGGAGATTTCTGAGTTGAGATTCACTGACTGCCTGGCAGGATGTGGGAGGCGAATGTCAAGGCTAACTTGCAAACGCCAACCATTCCCCTTCCACTTCTTTACCCCTTTGCTTCCTTATAATTCTGTTTGTAGCCCGATTTTTGTCTTTTTTTAATATATTGGTCGTCTGCTTCTTGTATCCCGAATTCCTCGACTTCTTTCAACTGTGAAATAAAGACGATTTACCCTCAAGAGCCGTTCTATGTGCCTGCATTGAAAAGTTCTCTATCAAGCTTTTCAATTGACAAGCACTTGTCGATCTTGCTTTTTTTATGATTTTTTGAAATTTTATAAGAGATGATCCTAACCAGAAACGTCGGATCCGTTAATTTAATACCAAGGATACGAATTTTAGAGAATTCTCTTTGAAATCTGGCTTTTGAGACAAAATAGCCAACTCTAATGTATGTGAGACTGAAAGTAATTTATAAACTTTTGTATGTTTTGTATCATCTTCCTTCTTTGTGTACAAAAATGCTTTCATCTTTGCATAAAAAGATGCTTCCATCTGTATAAAAGGATGCTTCCATCTGTATAAAAGGATGCTTCCATCTTTGTATAAAAAGATGCTTCCATCTTTGTATAAAAAGATGCTTCCGTCTTTGTATAAAAAGATGCTTCCATCTGTATAAAAAGATGCTTCCATTTTTGTATAAAAAGATGAATTAAAAATACGGTAATATACGAGTAATTCTAATTAAGTCGGCTACGGACGCAAGTTCCTTGTGATACAGACAACTTAAAATTGGCATACGGAATTATTTATTTATTTATTTACAATTATAAATGGGCTACAGAAAAGGCTCTTTAGTCTACAAGAAAGTAGTAATTTTTAACAATAAACAAAGAAAAAATCCAATTTATTAAACAAAGAAAAAATTGTGGTAGATGTTAGTCATTAGAAAACATTGTTATTAAAATCAAATAAGACGCGTAGGTCTGTAGAAAAACGTTCTAATTAGCACGTTTTTAGCTCCTTAAAGAGCTTGAAATTATACCAATTAATAACAAATTTACAAAATGAAGAACAATTTAGAGTAAGATTGAGAACGAAACCACAAGGTTTCGAGATTAAATCACTATTTGGAGGGAAATTCCACATTTAAAAAAAAATTAGAATGGAAACAGAAAAATTTCCAAATTAAAACACAATTTAGAGTACATTTATTCCAAATTGTAACGCAATTTTCAACATCTACTTTGCCGTGTACTTTTTATCGCTATCCACATCTTGAAGGTAGTTCATTATTCAAAAAGAACTCGACAAGATAGTCTAAACAAAAAAGTTACTTCAAAAGCATTATTTTACTTAAACAAAATGTAATTAATAATAATTTAAATAATAATAATTGAATAATAAATCATTCAATTAAACAGGAAAATCCCCAAATCAATGTTTTTACATTCTCATCAAAAATGAGACTGTATTCAAAATGTGCGATTTTGGACTTTTTTTAAAATGAAAATGCGTGAAGTGCAAAAGATTTTAGCGCAAACGTTTGTGAAATTTACTATTAAATAGCGCTAGAAAAAATTAGTGTTATTTTAACACTAAAATCGTGTTAAAACGAAACTAGTGCAAATCCAGTGTGAGGGTTGTCTTTGTACTTTTGGGTTGGTTCAAAATAACACGAAACGGATTTGAACCGATTTTGCAGATAGAAGTTGAAAGTTAATTTTAATGTTAAAAAAGATGACTTTTACAATAGAGACGAGATATGCGGTGATCGTTAAATTGTTGCGGAAGATCGATCGTTAAGTGCAGCTGGACTTAATTTTATTGATACAATAAAAGCCAACGACTAGACGCAGTAAAGCAAAACAGTAGCCCTTTTTTATGGTGCCGAATATTTATAGCGACAGTCCACAGTAGCAAGTCGTTTCATTCTTCACAAAGCGGATTATTGTACTTTCGTGAAAATTATACATTCGCTCAGAATCAAATCCATTAAAAAAATTTGAATAAATTACTGCCAAGGTGATAATTTAAATTTAGTGGGAGGATACTGAAAAAGACGAGTTTCTAAAGACGAGTTTCTCCTTTTGAACTATTCATAACCGAGTTCACTATTTATGTTTACTAATATTTTTAGTTGCAATTATCGTTTTCTGTATTTAAATTTAAGTTCAGGGTTTCTGGAACTCTGAAAAACATGAAAAACCTAGAATTATTATTCTTGATGGAATCATGGAAATCTCAAGAAATTTTCATTTATTTACCATGAAAATTTATATTTTTAACTACTTTAAAATACCTCAGATTACTAAAGACGAATTCAGACTACTTCAGACTACTTCAAAATGCCTCAGAATATTTGAAAATATTTAAAATTATTTTAAAATTTTTCCAAGTACTTTCTAATACTTCAAAATATTTTAAAATACTTCAAAATATATAAAAATACATAAAATTAATTTGAAAGACTTTAAAATACTTCAACATACTTTAAAAGACTTCAAAATAATTAAAGATACCTAAAATTTCTTCAAAATATTTTAAAATATTTAAAAATACCACAAAATATTTAAAAATACTTGAAGTTACTTTGAAAGTCTTTAAAATACCTCAAAACACTTTAAAAGGCTTCAAAATATTTAAAGATACTTAACATATCTGCAAAATATTTTTAAATACTTTAAATAACTTTAAAAATTTTGCAAATACTTTCCAATACATTAAGATATTTTAAAATACTTCAAAATATTTAAAAACGATTAAAAATACTACGAATTATTTTCATATACTTAAAATTACTTTAAAAGACTTCAAAATACTTCAAAATATTCAAAATATTTAAAGATATACTTTAAATTTCTTCAAAATATTTTAAAATATTTAAAAATACTACAAATTATTTTAAAATATTTAAAGTTACTTTGAAAGTCTTTAAAATACTTCAAAACACTTTAAAAAACTACAAATTCTTTAAAGATTTTTAACATTTCTTCAAAATATTTTAAACTACTTAAAATAACCATAAAATTTTTGCAAATACTTTCCAATACTTCAAGATATTTTAAAATACTTCGAAATATTCAAAAACGCTTAAAAATACTATAAATTATTTAAATATACTTTAAATTTCTTTTAAAGATTTCGAAATACTTCAAAATATTCAGAATATTTAATGATATACTTAAAAATTCTTCGAAATATTTTAAAATACTTAAAATTACTTGAAAATTTTTCCAAACGCTTCACAATACTTCAAGATGTTTTAAAATACTTCAAAATATTTAGAAACACTTAAAAAAAACTACAAATTATTTTAATATACTTAAAATTACTTTAAAAAACTTTCAAATATTTAAAAATACCTTAAATTTCTTTAAAATATTTTAAAATAATTAAAAATACTACAAATTATTTTAAAATACTTAAAGTTACTTTGAAAGTCTTAAAAATACTTAAAAATACTTTAAAAGACTTAAAAACATTAAAAGATTCTTAACATTTCTGCAAAATATTTTAAAATACTTAAAATAAGTTTAAAATGTTTGCAAATACTTTTCAATACTTCAAAATATTTTAAAATACTTCAAAATATTTAAAAGCGATTAAAAATACTACAAATTATTTAAATATTCTTAAAATAATTTGAATTCTAATTACTTTAAAATATACTTCAAAATATTCAAAATATTTAACGATATATTTAAAATTTCTTCAAAATATTTTAAAATACTTGCAAGTATACTTTAGATTTTTTTTAAATGCTTCCCAATACTTCAAGATGTTTTAAAATACTTCAAAATATTGAGAAACAATTATAAATACTACAAATTATTTAAATATACTTAAAACTACTTTAAAAGGTTTTAAAATTTTTAAAAATATTTAAAATTACTTTATAATAGTTCTAAATACTTCCCAATACTACGAAATATTTTAAAATACTTCAAAATATTCTAAAATACTTCCAAATATTCTAAAATACTTCAAAATATTTTAAAATACTTTACAATATTTAAAAATACTACAGAATATTTAAATATACTTAAAATTACTTGTAAATACTTCTAAATGCTTTATAATACTTTAAAATTCGAAAAACGACCTCAAAATATTTAAAGATACTTCAAAATATTTCAAAGTATAAAAAAATATTAAACATTAAAGTTTTTAGAGTATTATAGTATTAAATTTATAAAATACTCAATATTAAAGAAGGTAAGATTTTTAAAATACATATTAAAATACATATTAGTTTTTAAAAATATTCTAAAAGTATTTAAAATACTTCTAACATTTTCAAAATATTTAAAAATGCTAAGTCAGAGGATTAAAAACTTTCATTATTTCAAAGCTCATTTAAATTGTCACAAAATATTGAGTTGACACACAAAGGAAATTTTTCTAATTTCCTCATGGAAATCATGGAAAACTCATGGAATTTTGTGAAAAGAAAATAAAAACTCTGAAGTTAATTTCACCAAAACATCTCCCCTAATTTGTATGTACACACTTTTTATAGTATTTTCAAAAATTGGTCCGTAAAAGCCAAGTTTTAAGCACTTTTTCTGAATTTTCGGCCAGGAAATACATTAAATTCGATGGGGGTGCACGTTATGTATTGAGTGCGTTATAAAACGCAAAGTACTTTCGCTCCTTAAAGCTTAAAGTTTCAGGAGGGTCGTCTACTAAAATTTAATGGAAAGCATTTCTAGCATGCAAATTCCGGAGAACCGTCGTTTGTCGTGTCGTTAGAGGGTCCTTCAGGCTATTAAATTATTTTTAATAAAATAGATGAGTACGCTCGCCTCTAGAATGAATGCAATTTTTTCCTTCTCCCGTATATATACTGCAATCTACTCCCGCAAGCAATAATTTTACACACCTTTTTCCAAGACAAAAACAGAAATAATATCAATAAAAACTTTGCAAGTGTTAATAAACTTACCAGATCGCTTGTAAGAACGCTACATAATATTTTATTACTTTATAGTGTCATAAAAGAGTGCACGTAAAAATATTTATAATTGCTGCTTGTGAAGCGTTGTGTAAATCAGTTATTTAAATAAGTTAATGAGAACAGAGAAAAGGGGAATAAGGAGAGATTTTTCGGTTGTAATTTTATTCCAATCAACTTGAATAATTAATGATTGTTCAACTCAATTGTAGGTAATTAAGTTTTTCGTCAAAAATTTAAGGCCAAAGAATTATAAATACAATTATATTATATATACACTGAAACTTTTGTTTGATTTGAATATAAAAATTTGTTTAAATCAAACATAAATGAATCAAACAAAGAATTTGTTTGATTTAAATAAAATTTTGTTTGATTCAAATAAATTTTGTTGGATCAAAACAAATTTATGTTCAATTTAAACAAATATATATTCAAATTAAAT
>WNHD01010260.1:0-12051 GCA_011057455.1 Ganaspis sp. Gsp50
TGTAAATATATTTTTGAATTTAAATTTTGTATTGTATGAATTTGCATATATTCGTTAAAAAATGGCCGTCTTATAAGACGCACCAACACTATTCCAAAATGAATAGTTTCAAAAAGTAGCCCCTTTTCTCCTATTCGGAGTAAGTCGTAAGGCCACGAGTCGTTAAAGACTGATTTCCTTTGGGCTCCAAGACTCCTTCTTATAACATTTTATATCCACTTCTCCTGTGCGAAAGACTTAAGACGTCCATCTGGCGGCCAGTATGTGAAGCTGCTACCGACTTTCAGAAGATTTCTCGCAGCCAAAATACTGTTAATGAAAAATGTAATAAATTTTTTCTTGCATATTAATTATTATACTAAAATTATTCAGTGAAATAGAAATTTAATTTTTATGAACTTTACCAAATGAGGTGGCACTTTAGCTGCTGGGTACTTAATTGCTTTGTTGGAAAGGTAGCGTCCTAGCAGTAAGCGCGGCAATTTGAAGCAGCATAAATAATAAGTTTTCAGTTTTTAGATTATTTCTGTAACTTTCGATTACTAACTTGCTTTAATTTTCTTTTTCTTAATAAAAGAAGTATAGTAGCTAAAACAATAAGTACTAAGCTAATAACGTAAATTTGTAATCATTTTCTTTATTTACTCCATCAAATAAGACAAATGAATTAAAATAATTAACTTCTACACCTTTTTTTGTTTCATGCCAATTTTGAAACGAAATTTTCTTCTAATTCAATTATCTAGATTAAAATTAGAAAATCGCAAAATTGAAGTCCAACCGTAATAGTAGCCTTGAAAACAGAGATGGCGTTGCATAACTATTCTATGGCGCTGCATGACTTCTCAATGGCGTTGCGGATCATTTTTATGATTAGGACAATTTAAACTCGTAACTTTGGACCTTGCACCAAGTCAAAGTTTCCACGCAAGTAGCTAATAAATTCAATTCAAATTGAATATGAAAGTAGCAAGTAGCTAATAAATTCAATTTAAATTGAATTTATTAGCTACTTGCGTAGAAACTTAATTCTAAATAATTTTGCTTTCTTGAACTTTTACGTATTTCTTCAAATATCAAAAGGTAACGAATCCTATTATAAGCTGAGTTTGTTACCTCATAATTTTTCGTACGTGTTTAATGATCAGGGGATTGTAAGTTAGAAATAATAAAATTTTTGCATGTCCATAGCCTATAAAAGAAACAAAAAATTCTTTCATTTAGATGTTAAATGGATACAATTAGGAAAATAGTGTATCGATTTTGTTTAATGAAGCCACTTTTTGCAAATGTAGAATTTCTGATGACCTTTTGAGTTTAGGTCACGAACAGGTATCTTTTCCATGTGCCCTTTATTACATGAAACTCTCTAGGCGGAAACACCCCTATAAAGTTGATTTTGCAGCACCCACTATTGACGTCATGGAGACCCTTGTGACGTAGAACTACACCAACGCGCTTGTGACGCATTTTTGTATCACTACCTTGAAGAGTCGAATACAAAATACTTCCAGTTCTTTCTCACCCACGTAAATTCTTCATAATTTGTACTAAAGGATAGAAAAGATATTCTCTTGTTTCATATCGACATTTGTAAAGCGATGTATTTATTCTTAATTTTATTCTATCTTGTTTAGTATTTGTAAAGAAATTTATTATCAGTCGCAGTTGTATCTGTATGCATATCTGAAATAACCAAATTCATGTATGTTTGACTTTATAACTACACACAGCAATCGTGAAAGTTTGAAATAAAATTGTAATCTCCAAGTGAATTAAATTAATTCTTGATTTAAATATTGAATCAGATAAACTTGTTCTTTTTCTTTAAATGTTTTAGTAGTGTGGAAACCTGAAAACAGTTTTTTTCTGTCAAATTTCTACAAAACTTTAATTTTTGAAACTAGAGTACCATCAACCGGGACTATTTGTTCCAGGGAAATGCTACACCATCTAGCTTATAATCTTCGGTAGCTTTGAATAAGCGCCTTATGATACGATTCTTGAGTATGTTAGCGCCTGCGCAGAAGTTCGTTCTCATTGCTTTCTTTTGGATTCCCAACTCTTCACAATGAAAACGAACTTCTGATTCAGTAAATTTATCATCAATAGGATATGACACAAATATTACCGATCAAAGACCACTTCCGATTCAAAACAATTGAGAACGTCAATTGTGAATCCGCATTCTTAAAATTTCCGATACACAAATTCCTTAATAGGTTTTTTCCTGGGCAATGTTGCAAAATTCGACATCAATTAAATTATGACAAAAATGACAAGTCTTTAAAAAAAGGTCATTCAAACAAAAGAAACTGCCTGGGTAGAATTTTGAGACGGGATTTCTGTCAGCCTGCTATGCTGCAATGAAAGAGAGGTTAGGTACGTTAGGTTGAACAAATATCTGACATTTGTCACGAAAAGACTAATTTCATTCAGACATTCCGCGAACTTAATAAAAACGGAAACTTTCTTCAGTTTGTTAGAAGAATTTTATTGTATAGTCGAGCACGTTCGATGATCAAGACACCTGTTGCTCTTTAATTCAAAACATATAAGTGCAAATCTCCATAGAGTGAATGATACTTCATTTAGTAATTCAAGACAATTAATTGTTAAAACTTTTTTTATTTTAACAAACACAAGTGTATGTACATTTGCACAAAAAGTATGTATATTTCTTTATGAAGTAATGCAAAACATCGTAGGTATAAAAGAATCATTCGAGTATCTTCCACAAGCGATGAACTTATTATTATTAATTGCGTAGAATAAAATTACGATCTAGATTGTAGCAACTGCGTAAATGTATCTATATATTTTATATACATATGGCCAAGTAGCCCTGTCGTAAAAACGATTGGTCCCTAACTCCCCTCAGACGACAAGACACGTGACCTTTAACAAAAAAAATCACTCCTCTTTCCCAACACTGTGGGGAAAATGTATACATGTATTTTCCTATGGATAAAAAACTAGCAAGAATTTATAAAATACACCACAATGTTAATAGAATTTTCTTTTGAGTACAAAAAATGCTTGTCAATAAAAAATTACCTGTCAAAAACAGTATCAATAAAAAATAGTTGTCAACGAAAATATGCTTGTCAATAAGAAATATTTGTAAAAAATGTATTTTTGAACAAAAAAAATAGTTGTGAATAAACATATTCTTTTTTTAATAAAAAATTACTTGTCAACAAAAATATACTTGTAAATGAAAAATAATTGTTAGGGGTCGATCACAAACTACGTCACGCAAATTCTGACTACTTTCAGACACCCCCTCTCCTGTCACACTTTTTACATGGAGACCTTGATAATTTTGCATAGACCGTCACACAGACCCGAACCCCTTCCCTCCCTTCCCCATGTGATGTAGTTTGTAAACGACCCCTTAATAAAATAATATTTTATAACAAAGAAACAAATTTTAAATTATTTTCAAAATTGAATGATTTGGAGTTTTATAGGTACGGCTGAGTATTGTGCACTAATAAATCATTATAAAAGAAATGGTGGTAGCAAGATTCGATTCACATTTTTGAACTTTTCCCGCCATCGTTTGAGCCACGTGCTTTTCGATGCAGTTCGATGGCAGAAGCTAATATTACAATTTCATTTATGAAACAAAAAAACTTAAGATTTAAGAAGGTTGTCAATAAATACCGAGAAGACGAGTCTTGTCATTCATTCTTTACTCTCTAAATATGAATCAGCGATAAGTGAGCCACTTTTTCAAATCAGCGTATATACGCTAAGAATCAGCGGATTTTTAGGTTATGTTTCACTGAAACATCAGCGCATATACGCTGATTTAAATAAGTGGCTCACTTATCGCTGAGAATCAGCGGAATTCTTTATTTCAAAAGTTTTATTATTTTGAGGTTAGGATTTTTCATCCTAACCACTAAGCCTAACAGCTTGTTTCACTTATTTGTCTTTATGAAAGTAAATGAGTAAAGCAAGGATCATTAAATGGACAGAAATGTTTATCATTCTGAGAGAATAATTTAAAACTTGCTTTTCAATAATTAATATAAAAGGTACTGATACAATTTCAATGAACTATTTCATATTTAGAGAGTGGTATGTAGCATTATAACCAGCTTGAACTTGAGTAGTTATAAGCTTCAGCTAAAGCTATAAGCTTCGTTGAGTGTAAGTTAAGCTCAGAGTTGTTAGTATAAAGCTAAAGCTTGATAAATCAATCTTGCCATGACAAGTCAAATACTAAACTTGAGCGGTGTAAGTTAGAATAAAATCTTTGACTTCAATAAATCACAGTTTTAAATTTACTATTATAATTTATGCAAATTGAAATTTAAAATGTACACTCGAATAAATTTTTATAAGTTGAAAATAATTCAGTTGAAACAAATGAAACGCAAAATTTGTTTAAAAGTGGAAAACTCTTCCGCTGTATTTTGATTTCGTAGGTCTCTAAATAGGTCAAATCAATCGATTCATCTCATTAAGAATCACAGAATATGTAGAAATCTTAAAAATAATGCATAAATGCTTTTTGAAATGACAAATATAAAACTGGAATGAAGAAATTAAATATTGTGAGAATATACTGCAATATTATTGTGAGCTTGCTGCAAGGTGACCAGAACGCCGATTCAGTACAATGATGACAAGGGTGTGAACGGCGAGCAGGGAGCAAGCAAGAAGTGTGTAGGGAGGGAGAACTTGCGCGCGCAACGATCTGCTAATTTCTGGCGCTCAGTGCCTACAGGGAAAAAATAAGTCATTTAAAATTTACTTGACTGTCAAACACTTTGAGACGGGCCACCATTTGTCGCCATTTTCTTTGACAGTTGAAAACTGTTATCCTTGACTTCAAGCAAACAGTTCTCTACTGTCAAAGAAAATGGCGACAAATGGTGGCCTGTCTCAAAGTGTTTGACAGTCAAGTAAATTTTAAATGACTTATTTTTTCCGTGTAACTAAAAATCGAATTGCAGTGAAGCATTTCTAGACTATGCCTCGAAAACTTCATACGGTGCTAATTACACTACTACGCTTCGAATCACGATGCCGATTCTGTACAGTCCATTAAAAAGCATTGTACAGAATCGGCTTTCTGGATTTAATTTTTGAATGAAATATAAAAATAAGATAAACTTTGTTCCTTCGTTTTCAAAAGCAAAGTAGTAATTTAACTTAAACTTAGCCTACTAAGTTCCTAGAAACAAAAGTATTTTACACACTTTTTTCCATCATGGTAATTGAAATATAAAAATGTTATTTCGTCTATAAACGGAGAACAGGCGTACTAAACTTTACAGTAGTATCCACTGCCCCTGGTACGAAATCGTACGACAGAATTCCCACTTCCCTTTCACGCCTTTAAAAAGAACTGCTGCAGTCGGCCGACTTGGGAACGAAAGTGGGAGGTATGAGGATCGAGTTTGGAACGCATGCGCAAGGGGCTTCATGTTTGTCGCGGTTACGGTCCACGCGAGACCGCAAACTTTAATCTTAAATAACTCGATAATGATCAGATTTTTGAAAAATGTTTCAAAGGAATTTTGATTTGTTTTTAACTTCTCAAGTACTAGTACGTAGTCAAAAAGTTTAAAAGACGATTTTTTAAGTACATTACCAAATATTCATGCTGAAGTTTAAAATAACAAAAATCGACGAGGACAGTACACTCTCAATCGATCTGTAGTTTCGATTGATTTATTAACTTTCTGCTTTCGTTATTCTGCAAAGAAGTAATACTTCAAAGACAAAAAGAAATTAATATTTTAAAAGCTCCAAAGAAAGTAAAAAACTTGCTATTTGAACCTGGAAATGTTGATTAAAATATTCAGACACAAGAATCAGAATCATTCTAGCGTTAAATTTATAATATTATCCTGACATGTCAGTCTTTAAAAACCCCAATTAAACGTTTAACGAACTTTTTTCTCAAGGACTATTTTTAACCAGAATTTTAGCACAATTGAAAGTAGCAAAGGGAAATGATTCAAAATTAACAATCCCAAATGATGAATATTTAATATACAATATTGAATTTGAACATTTCTGATTTGAATTACGATACAACTTTTCAGATGAATAATTGTCAGTGATTAATTATTATTGTTGCCTTAGCTCGAGTCGGGAAATCTGTTTGACCTCGATGGACAGTTGGAAATTTGAAGCTGCGGAAACTCATGGAGAAGAGGGAATTTGGAGCTATCTCTGACCACAAAGGCTATTGCCGACTCCTTTGACTTTAAAATGAGAGTATCGCTATCGGTTATCCGTAAATGGCCTCCAGGTTGTCCATTTGATTTCGGGTCTCTCAAAGTGGACGGATAGAATGATAATCTGGAGGAAGCTTGGTAGTTGGTACGTATTGATCAGTCGTTGGGTGTTACTGCGTGGTATGGCTGGTTGGTGGGCTGGATAAGTGGGTGGTGGGTGCTTGTACCCTGTTGGGTGGAGGTGGCTCAGGGTGACTTGGATATGGAATGGGATGGGAATGAGAATGGGCAAGAGGGATGGAATAGGGACGCCACTAGCTACAGTTTCTCCTTGCTCTCATGTTGAATATATACACTATCTAAACTATATGTATACACCCACGTAACGGTATAACTATACAATACGCAAACATATAACCACACACAGACAACCAATGTCCAAATACATATATACAAAAATATACACAAAAACATAACCACAAACAATATTTGGCTTTTCTAGAATCGTAATACCCGCGTTATAAAATTGTTTAATAGTAGTTAGCATTTAAAAAATATATTATTTTATATTATATATTATTATAATAAATTCCATTTTAGTATTAGATACTACGAGGCTGTTTGAATTACTAAGCATGTATTACTACGCGTGAATTACTACGATTGTGTTTATAACTGCGAGTGTAATATTACGAATAAATTTTAACTTACAAATTTTAATTTTATATTTGAATTAGACACTAAAAATTGTAGAAAGAATTTACTTACGAATTTGGTTTTTGATTCCAATTAGTACCGGTAATAGAATTATATCTTAAACTCATCCACAGCTATAAAAGTAAATTTTGTCTAGTGTAATTCATTCTTATCGCATTTTTTAACATTTTTTTTTATCTCCCAAATTTTCTAATACTTCTTCCTTCTTTGGCTTCGTTATTTTTAATGAAAATACTTGTAATATAATTATAAAAAAATCAGTGTTGCCAGTGCCAAACAACTGTCAACAGTACTAAAAATCTATTTTTAGGCTAGGTTATTTAACTTCTTAGATCGTAGTAACACATGCATGCGCATAAAAAGTTGTACGTATATTACCACGTTTAAAAATAATTAATGAAAATATTAAATACATCAATTTCAATCACATTAATTCTGTGTTCTGCTACAAACTGTCTACTTTTAATGCAAATATAAAATATATATATAAATATATATTATATATATTAATAATAAAACTTAATAAATAAAAAAAAACTTATAAACTTAAACTTAATAAATAAAAAAACTTAATAAATTAAATATATTAATAATAAAGTGTTAATATATAAATAAAACTGGACCCAGTTGAGGTACTTCTGCCACGTGTGCTTAATTAAATTGAAATTTTTTGTAACATCGTTGGTTATTCTGACTAACTGTTTGTAACTGTTGTACTCTACTGTGCGTCTCCGTGAATCTAAATTGTTTGTGACCAACAAATCGTGGAGTCAGGCTCTTTATATTGAGTCCGCCGGAGATGAAGCGCTTCGCTTAAGTGGGGGTCGCGCTCTCATTGGCTCACGAATACAGAACGAATCGCAAATCGAGATCCAGTGCTGCAATTGGGAAGCCCCCCTTTAAGCTGACCCGCCAGCCTAGTGGGCGGAGTGAAGATAGTTTTCCACTTCAAAATTACAACACTGTTGAGGTCTACCGTCACCATCTTCCTTTCTGAAATGAAAAACAACAACTTGCACGAAAAAAGAAAGTGTGAAAGGAAAAACATAATTTCCAGTTAACTCAATATTAAAAAGAAGAAACCTGGAAAACTGGATTGAAATTAAATTTCCTAATTTTCGCTATTATACAAGTTTGAATTAATTCGAATTAATTGGAAATTAGAAAACTTTGTTGATCAGTAGGAACAAATTTTATTAATTTTGCTATCGAGCGCGAAGATGTCAGAGAATTGCTAACAAAATAAAATGTCTTACTAATTCCAAGTAATATTTTAAGCAACGTTTAAATTATTAATTTACTTGTGTTATTTTTTGTATGACTCGAAATAAACAGCTGTCTTAGGATACGGAAATCGATCTTTGACACGAAAGACGTTTTTTCTGATCATTGACATAAATCTACTTTGTCTAAACTTTGCGACTTGATAAATTCCTAAAGAATCTTTAACAATAAGTGACAATTTAGTGATTGTGAGTTCATCGATAATTAAATTTTCTATCTCATCAGACCACTTTAATTAAGTGGTCTTTTTTTTATTGATGACTTTCTAACTTTCAGAAGATGTGGTCGCGTTGTGATGAAACATTACTTGGCCTTGAGTCATTTCCTACGCTGGATTTATGTTAGTTGTTAATCCTTTAGATAGCAAGGACGTCTTTCACACTCACATTGGTACAGTCGAATACTCTCTCAGTCTAGAGTAAATATTTTTTAAATGTACAAACCGGCAAAATTTTTAAGACGTTATCAACGTATATTTGTCCTGATGTTTATAACACCTATTCTTTTGTATTATCTGACCAATTATTTATTTCTGCTGAAAAAACAGTTACCGTAATTTTAGAAATTGGAGTAAAAAATTAAATTGTGAATATCAAGAAATGAAAAATTGCGATTCTGTCTAATGAAATGTATATTTCATCGATGAGTTTCGATGCAAATGAAATATGTATATAAAGTAATATTACCATGTTATTAAAAATTATTGTATTTTGTCTTAAGAATTTCAAAAGGATTTACGATACTCAAAAAAATATTTCATTTTCTGTTCTTGAGTACACATAAAACATTATTGCACTACGACCTAGAAGCTTTTGTTTTAAGTATGTCAATCGATTCGTTTTGATAAAAGCTGTAAATTTCATAAAGTTCACAGAATTAGTATAATTATGAATTCCTAAATTTTTAAGAAATTTAACAGTTTTTGTGGCATTCATTATTGTTATTTTTATTGTGTTTCTATTGTGTTTATTTTTTATTCTGTAAAATCGGTAGAATTTTCACTATACTTTTGATATAAATTCTGTAAAAATTACATTATGAAAATAATTTTGTTAATCTATATACAATAAAACATATTTAAAAATGGTCACACTTCTTTAAATATTTATTAAAAACAAGAATTCTGCAGCTCTTTATAAATTATTTAGAACTACCAATGTATTTAGAGGAACAAATTTACGCAATTGCTTCACCTTTTACATTACGTACTTTGAAAAATATGCCGAAACGATTACTCAACTATTACATCAATTATGAATAATCATCTCAATAAGTGGTTCACAAACACATTTCTATATTTCAATATTACGACATTAACGAAAGTTTAAACCATAAAAATATTTACATTTGATTTTAATCATCGGAAGAAAATGATTACAATTTTCACGTTAAGGTATCACATCAGTTTAACATATAACCTCAAACTGAAAAATAGTGTTTATCATCAAATAAAAATATAATTCAAATATGACTCGTCGCAAAGAAAGGTACCTAAGAAGCAAACGAATTTAGGTTACGTTTTTTATTTGATTAAAGCTTCCTTTTTAATCATCTGAAATCAAAAAAAGTGTTCCTTAAATAGCTTTTTTGTATATTGTCGAGAAAAACTGTTTCTGTCAGCAGATAATTAAAAATGAAGCTACCACCAACATGATCTAAATTCGTTCGCTTCTTAGGTACCTTTCTGCACAACGGGTCACATATATATTCCATGAAATTTTAAAAAATGCATTAATACAATTTTTGTAAAAATATTATGCCAAAATTTGTTGCTAAATATTAGTATTTAACAACGAATTTAATTTAGCAAAATTAACTTTTCATATCGTTTCTATAAAAAATTATAAAAATAATTTTATTTTAATGAATGACGATTCATTCTTTTAAGAAAATAATTCTCTACAACTTCACGTATATAGACTTCTTTAAAAACTAAACCGTTTATTAATTATGTTAATTATTTATCAATGGACAATATAACTGTTTTATAAACAATTAACAATAATTAGTTAACGTTGTATTTGTATTTTTATTTGTACTTAATCTAATTATTTCTAAAAATTGCATTATTGCATTTTTCAAAATGTTATGATATATATTTTTTCATGTGTTTGTTTACATTTTGCGCTTCCTCACAGGAAGCATTGTAATTGTAAAAATTTTCGATTTTACACAAATAGTCTAAATCGACTTAATTTCATCTAAAATGTTTAATCTTTGAAGTTGAAACAAATGTCAGGATGAGTGTGTGTATATACTATGTGTCACGCTTTTTGTCGTCAATACATCTCGAGAACGCTTTGACCGATATGAATAAAATTTAGTGGAATTTGGCATAAGAAAAATTCGAGGAAAAATTATTTTAAAAAAAATGTTTTCAAAAATTGTCGATTATTCATAAAAATTTCTTTGTCAGTTTCTATATTTTTTATAAGTTTCTTCTTCAAAACAGTTGAAGGCTTTTTTGCAAAAATTTTTTTTGTGGGGAAGCAAAATGTCCATAAAATGAACATAATTTTCAACTTATTTTTTATTATTTTTGTAATTTAAAATTGCATTTCTTATAACTTTTAAAATTACATTTTTTGATGATAGTTCCTTTAAGAAAAATATTTATCAGTAAAAACCGAATCGACATATTTAAAATATTTTTCTGAAAAGTCAAAGAGAAAATAATAAACTTCCAGTGGTAAAGTTTAAAAATTCTAGTGTCTAAAATGCCCCCGAATAGTAAAAAAGGAATAAAAATGTTGCAAAAAAAGAAGAGACGAATATAATTTTAAATTTTAGTGTATAGGTTACAAGGTGCAATTCCTTGTAGTTATCTTTTCTACTACGAAAATATTAAATCACAAATTTATTAATATGGCGCAGCGCGATTCTCTGCTTCAAGTGAGTCGTATTACGCGTAGTCATAAATTGTACTTTTTGCAGGATCGATCTTTTAGTGGAGTGTCGAACAAAGAAATTGCAGCTTCTACGCATCGAACCAATCCTTGTTTAGGGGTTCAACGCACACAAATATGGGGCTTACGCACAATACGACCCCCTTCTATATTTGAACGCTATGCGTCAAAATTAAATACATATAGTCCATATACACTCATACATGTGGGCGGCCTAACCAGATGGATGACGTAATATAATCATTCGATCGACAATGGGGTGCAGAGTTGTCACAACAAGATTTACACGGTGTCCTGTTATTAAGGAACAGATCCCGAACTATTCTTTCTTAATCGATCCATAAAATGATCCACTTCCTAAAAAGACACGGTCAGAGGGCTTTTTTATTTCTTTTATTTTTATTGTAAAAATTTTCGTAAAATAAAAAGAAAGTATCTAAATCATAATTCTAGGTAATTTCGTTTTTATAATTTATACAAACATAACCTGAAAATATACAATATTCGCTGCTATACAGGTTAAGATTGTAAATAACCGTCCGTTGGTAACCTTTAGTAGTTTGGGTACACTCCGATAGATGGCGCACAAGCGTTTGCGTTCCCATAGACTTGTAAACATAACTATTATATTTAATAACATAAAATAACATAACTATTATATATAAACATTACTATTTTCAATAACTTTGTGGTGTGATAGTTAACTGAATTTAACCTGTATGCTGCCGGCGATTAGCAAATCCAGCAATTAAGCCTAAATATAGGTTTTCCGGCAGCCTAGTGGTTAAATAAAAAAAAATCTTTACACTTTTTTCAACATTTCGTGGAATACGAAAAAAGACATTGATTTAAATTCGAAATGAAGTAGCATTGTGGTTAGTGCGTTTAATTTCAAGTCAAGGGTGCGTGAGATCGAATCCCCTCAAGTATAGATATTTTAA
>WNHD01010262.1:7778-20377 GCA_011057455.1 Ganaspis sp. Gsp50
TAATGACAGTTATTCATGCGCAGTAGTGAAAAATGACAGCTATGCATGCGCAGTAATGAAAAATGACAGCTATGTATGCGCACTAGTGATAAATTACTCTTAAGCATGCGCACTAGTGAGAAATGACTCTTAAGCATGCGCAGTGAGTATCGCTGATATTTAGGCATGCGCAATAATGATCAGTGACATGTATCCATGCGCAGTGACGTTAAAAGATAGTTTTAATATGAATATAACTAATAGAATATGAATAAGATAATAATTAATATTATCAATAAAAGAATTAACAAAAAATAAAATCGTAAATTTATAAATAAGAAAATATGTTAAGGATAAAGATGCAAATAAAATATAATTTCAAGATCAGATCTCAAAGTCGGTATTGCAAATTAAATATTTTTTTACGAAAACAAGAACACACTTTTTTGCATTCTTTCGCGCAAGCTGAAGAGCAAACTCGAAAGTCATCGGCTTCACTTCCCTTTAATCGATGTTAAGTGTCGCTTTAACGAACAATATCAATCAGAGGTGCGAAATTGGCGACAAACCAAGTAAATCGACAGGCAGAAAATCCACTCAGACCTCGATCTTATGTTTCACTAATTAGCAAAATTAATTCCACCTGACGGAAATCAATAATAGGACTATCTTTCCTAAATCAACTTGAAGAACTGGTTTTTGATAAATCACACTATTTTGATGCAAAAAAAATTTTCTCCTTCGAGAAAAATCTTTTAAATAAAAAATTGTAAAGCAAAAAATGCAATTCCAAGAAATTAATCGTCAGGATAAATGAATGGACAAGTGCGAAAGAAAAGAAACGTGTATCTGGAGTGAACGAAATGCATTTTCAACGTATATACTTAACTGCAAATAGCTTTAGTCTCGTTTCCCCGGGCGTTGATTAAAGTTGGTAATTTATTTTTTTCAGCGCCAACTCGCGTATTTGTAGTGACGCAGTAGTTTCGAAAGTAATAATGGGAAGGAAATAATAGTCTAGTAACGAGTCTTGGTTGACGTGAATTTCAGTCGTGTGTCAACATACCGCTTTCTGAACACTTAGAATGTGCTTTATCAATCACACATGCGTGACATAAATACTATTTCATTCTAGTGCCTGTTATTATACACAGAAACTACAGTTATGCACAAAGAACAAAGCAAAGAACAAATTATGCAAACCCAAGTGATTTATGTTCTTTGCAGCCTATATTATTCATTTTATTCTCAACAGGTCTTTTTTCGCGTCTCTAGTCTCAAAGACTCCTTTTCACTGAAAAACAAACAAAGCCTTTTTCATTCATTCTCAAGAAAAATTTGATTTTTCATCTCAAATTTGATACAATCTCTCAACGTTTCTACACTAGATTCGCTGTAACTTCCTTTTTAATTGAATTTTTGTTTTCAAAATCGAGTACAATTACAAAAAGTACGAAAAGTAAAATAATTTAATTAACAAAAAACAGTTTTTTTTATTTTGCAGAAAATAGCATAAAGTGAGACCAAAAATGTAAAAAAAATCTATTCCATTTTAAAATTAAACGAAAGAAAAATAACTCAGGGTACCTTCTCATTTACTGATGGAAGTTATAGTGAATTGCAGACTGTTTTGAAAAATGAAATCGTTTTTCATTCGGAGTGTTCTAAACCAGTCAAATTCCAAACAAAAAGAGCCTAAGTTGAAGTTTTTTCGATAAATTTTGAGGAAGTTATTGCAAAAGTAGTGAAAATGGATTTTTTTCAAAATAAACTCTCGAATGAATGAAGAATTTTTCACGTCCTTGGTCACATTCGCAAAGTACTTTTATACACAGAATAATATACACAGAAAATATACACAGAATAAAACACAGAATAAAACAGAAAAATTATTTCCTTACGCAATTGTTATCTAAAATGTTAGAAGAACCTGGATTCATTTAAAAAACCATTTTTTATAATAAATTAAATGAAAAACATGTTAAGTTAATTATTAGCAAATATTCCACTCTCTAAATAATTACCTTTCGAATGAGACCAAGAACATAAAAATATCTTCATTTTTCCGAAAGTTATTGCATTTTTTGGAAAAAATTGCATTTTCACTAATTTTGCGATAACTGCGTCAAAAATGATCGAAACAAACTCATCTTGTGCTTATTTTATGCAGAATTTAAATAGTATTAAACCAGTCAAAAGGAAAATTTTTTGTTACAAATGTTAAAAATTACAAACGTCAGTTGAAGTTCTTTCGATTATTTTTGACACAGTTATTTAAAATGAATTTTTGTTCAAAATGTCAATAACTCTTGAAAAAATGAAGATTTTTTTACATTTTCGGTCGCATTTGCAAGATAGTTTTAGACACAATAAAACTAATTTAGTAAAATTCATTGCAAAAATTATTTGCTATCTAAAATTTTAGAAAAAACTACATTGATTGAAAAAATGTTTTTTTTATTTTTTTATTTTTTAAAACAAATGAAATAAAAAACATGTTAAGTTAATTACAAGCAAGTATTTCATTCCTTAGAAAATGATCTTTCGAATGAGACCAAGAATGTAAAAAAATCTTCATTTTTCCAAGAGTTATTGCATTTTTTGGAAAAAATTGCATTTTCATGTATTTTGCGATAACTACGTCAAAAATGATCGAAATAACTCCATCCTTGGCTTATTTTATACAGAATTTAATAAGTGTATAATCATTGGAAGAGAAATTTTTTTTGATAAATATCTTAAAAGTTACAGACGATAGAAGTTTGGTACTGTTTCTTCGATTTGAACACTAATGTAATTGAAGTAAAATGACACTATTTAAACCTGTTTATCAACATTATATTAATATATTTATCACTGAAATCTTATTCCCAGTGTAAGAAAAGTAATTTTCTTATTGAAATACAATGTAAGTGTGTTGTTTCAACCGCATTGTTATTAACCTGTTTCTTAAGTAACGGATCAGGCGAGCAATCGATCTCTCTTGGAGGATCAAGATGCAATACAAGATGAATTATATATAGTTGTCTGAATTGCAAGGCATCGACTTGATCGCAAGAACTCTGCGCTTTTTCGAATCCAATAAACATTCGAATATTATTACACTTCCATTGAAGGTTATCTGCATTTATTATCCTGATTAGGCATTATTTACAGTCTAGAAATACACCAGCTTCGCACGTGCGTTTCCAAGTGAAAGTTCACTTGTTTTATGACGCTCTTTTCATCCTGATCTCTTCTTCTCGCACAAGAGCAATTTTCCATCAAATCGATATGAATATTTCCGAGCAATTTATTTTTATTGGCTGCTTGAAAACTTTATTTTTAGACACAGCCTTACAAACGCTTTATCATTAAACAGGTATTATTTTTATTCACGCGCGATTTTTACTTTAAATAAAGATTTTTATCCGTATGTGATATTTTACTGCATGCTTTTTCAATGAATATTAAATTGGATTCTAATGGGAAAATTGTTTACGTTTTTAGGATGGAATAGATATGTCAAATTTTAGTATTTTTAAATTTAATTGTTGGTACATGTGTGGGAATTGACAAACTTGAAACTAGATTCTCTTCACTTAACCCTAGAATTAAGCCAAGACTATCATAATTTAAATACTCCTAACTCTTTTAATCTACCCCTAGATTATTTTAATTTACTGCTAACTAATTTAATTTAACCCTAGACTATTTTAATTTACCCCTAACTATTTTAATTTAACCTTAGACTATCTTTTTCAATTAACTCTGACTGTTTTAATTTAACCTTGGACTATTTTAATTTACCCTTAACTATTTTAATTTAACTCTAGACTATCTTTTTTTAATTAACTCTGACTGTTTTAATTTAACCTTGGACTATTTTAATTTACCCTTAACTATTTTAATTTAACTCTAGACTATCTTAATCTACCCCTAACTGTTTTAATTTAACCCTAGACTATCATAATTCACCCCTAACTCTTTTAATTTACCCTTATACTAACTTAATTTACACCTAACTATTTTAATTTAACCCTAGACTATCTTAATTTACCCCTAACTATTCTAATTTAACCCTAGACTATCTTAATCTACCCCTAACTATTTTAATTTTACCTTAGACTATCTATCCATTTAACACTAACTCTTTTAATTTACCCCTTTACTATCTTAATTTACTCCTAACTATTTTAATTTACCCCTAGACTATCTTAATTTACTTCTAACTATTTTAATTTAACCCTCGACTATCTCAATTTACCCCTAACAATTTTAATTTAACCATAGACTATCTTAATCTACCCCTTACTATTTTAATTTAACCCTAGACTATCTTAATCTACCCCTAACTATTTTAATTTTACCCTAGACTATCTTAATTTACACCTAACTCTTTTAATTTACCCCTAGACTATCTTAATTTACTTTTAACTATTTTAATTTAACCCTGGACTATCTTAATATACTCCTAACTATTTTAATGTAACCCTCGACTATCTTAATTTACCCCTAACTATTTTAATTTAACCATAGACTATCTTAATCTACCCCTAACTATTTTAATTTAACCCGAGACTATCTTAATCTACCCCTAACTATTTTAATTTTACCCTAGACTATCTATTCATTTACCCCTATCTATTTTAAATTAACCCTAGACTATTTATTCATTTACCCCTAACTATTTTAATTTAACCTCAGACTATCTTTTCATTTACCTCTATCTATTTTAATTTAATCCTATATTATCATAATTTACTCCTAACTCTTTTAATTTACCCCTAACTATTTTAATTTAACCCTAGAGTATCTTAATTTACCTCTAATTACTTTAATTTAACCCTAGACTATCTTAATCTACCCCTAACTATTTTTATTTTACCTTAGACTATCTATTCATTTACCCCTATCTATTTTAAATTAACCCTAGACTATCTATTCATTTACCACTAACTCTTTTAATTTACCTCTATACTATCTTAATTTACTCCTAACTATTTTAATTTACCCCTCGACTATCTTAATTTACCCCTAACTATTTTTATTTAACCCTAGACTATCTTAACCTTTCCCTAATTATTTTAATTTAACCCTAGACTATAATAATTCACTCCTAACTCTTTTAATTTATCCCTATATTATCTTAATTTACCCCTAACTATTGTAATTTTACCTTAGACTATCTTAATTTAACCCTAGACTATCTTGATTTACCCCTAGCTATTTTAATTTAACACTAGACTATTTTCCATAACCCCAGAATGCCCTAGAGTAGATCTACAAAGCTCTAACTTTACCTTAGATAGAAGCCTAGCTTTCTGTTAACAAGAATACTCTAAGTTATACTAGATTATCCTAACTTGATCCTAGATTATCCTAAATGACCTTAAATTGTCTTCTCTTATATTGTCCTTTATTTGACCCATGATTGTCCTCACTTGATCCTAGATTGTCCTAAATTGACCCTAGATTGTCTTATCATATATTATCCTTAATTGACCCATGATTGTCCTAACTTGACCCTAGATTGTCCAAAATTTACCCTAGATTGTCTTATCATGTATGTATTATGCTTAATTGAACCATGATTGTCCTAACTTGACTCTAGATTGTCCTAACTGGATCCTAGGTTATTCTAAATTGACCCTATGATTGTCCTAACTTCTTGACTCTAGATTGTCCTAACTGGATCCTAGGTTATTCTAAATTGACCCTAGATTGTACAATATTTTATTGTCCTTGCTTGACCCATAAATGTCCAACTTGACTCTAGATTTTCCTCATTTGACCCTAGATCAAATGATCAATCAAAAATTCAGAATTCAAATTGGCAGATCCAACATGGCGGATCGTAACTACAGAAATTAACAGTTTTTCATTAAATTTGATACATAAAAGTATTTCCTCTGCTTTCTCCAAATATAAAATTATTATTTATAAAAAAATGTTGGAGTCAACCTGACGAATAAAATTACAAATTAAATACAAAATACCCGCATTTTGAATATAATATTTCTGACAACTTTCTCGATCAATATAAATTTTTAAAAATTGTACATGCATTTACAAATTAAAAGATTTTTCACGTTTTTTGCAAATTTGATTGTTTCCTGAAATTTTTTTCACAATCTGATTTTTCGTTAACATAAATAGAAAGAATATATTCAAATAAATAAGACTGTCCTTTTTTAAAAAAAGACCATAATATTTTGTGTAAAATAACGACAAAAAAAATTTTAAAAAAGTGTAGAAAACTTTGTGCATTTGATCCTGAATGGATAAAGCTGTTATATTAATATTTTTCTTAATTATACAATAAAAAGACGTGAGCGGACATTGTTTATTATTGAGAAGGTATTTGAAAAGAAAGAGATTCCTGAAGAATTTTTCCCGGATGTCCAGTTCTTTGTAGTGGACTCTCCGTATAGGAGCGTTAATTACTCACGGACCTCACCACGAGGACTGGAATCGATTAAGTCCGCAGTAGATCATCTTGTGAAAGTGCACTCGCGACCAGTGCACTTTACACATGCATCTCTCATAGTACACACAACGACATAGGAACGGGAGTCGAGAGAGGCGGACAGCATCGAGATCCATGCCAAACGCTAATATACAACCGCTAAAGTGCATTATTAACATGACCACAACGCGATATCGCTCTTATGCAGCGTGAGAATTTGTCCGCTAGGATTTAACAACGACCCTACATCTTATGAAGACTCCATTCTCTTCTTACGTGACACAATAATGACTAGGAACTGTCGTTATTTATTTACCTTTCCTCGCTTTTGTATTATCTCATTAAACGACCATCTGCACTTTTTTCTCCATTTTACCTGCAATATTCTCATTCTTGCCGCAGAAACTAACTTTATTCGACTCTTTTTTCGTTTAATTCAACGATATGCAAGTAATAATTGACCCAAGATGAAAAAAATTGCATTAACGGTTAATTTTATTTATTCCAAACATTAGTCGTGTGGGTAAGCGATTGAACTTCTGGAGTTACTGTCGGGGGTTCAATCCCCGGTGACTAAGTTTTTTTTCTTTTCTTTTTCTGCTTCTGTTCCTGTTCCGTTTTCCTTTTCATTTAATCAATATTCATAAAATGCACACTTGTAATAATTAAAGACAATATAGGGTCAATTTAAGATAATAAGGAACAAGTTAGGACAATGTAGGGTCAATTTAGGACAATATAGGGTCAACTTAGGACAATGTGGGACAAGTTAGGACAATATGGGTTCAACTTAGGATAATATGGAAAAATTAAGGACAATATAGGATCAACAAAGGACAATATGGGAAAAGTTAGGTCAATATGGGACAAGTTAGGATAATATGGAACAATTTAGGACAATATGAGACAAGATAAGACAATAAAAGGTCTATTTAGGATAATATTGAACAAGTTAGGACAACATAGGATCAATTTAGGACAATACAGGGTCAACTTAGGACAATATAGGGTCACTTTAGGATAATATGGAAGAAGTTAGGACAATATAGGATCAACTTGGGACCATATGGGCCAAGTTAGGACAATATAGGTTCAATTTGGGAACAAATTAGGACAATATGGGAAAAGTTAAGACAATGAAAGGTCTATTTAGGAAAATATTGAACAAGTTAGGACAACATAGGGTCAATTTAGGACAATACGGGACAAGTTAGGACAATGTAGGGTCAATTTAGAACAATATAGGTTCAACTTAGGACAATATAGGTTCCATTTAGGATAATATGGAAGAAGTTAGGACAATATAGGATCAACTTAGGACAATATGGGCCAAGTTAGGAAAATATAGGTTCACTTTAGGAACAAATTAGGACAATATGGGAAAAGTTAAGACAATACAGTGCCAATTTATGATAATATTAAACAAGTTAGGACAACATAGGGTCAACTTAGGACAATATAGGGTCAATTTAGGATAATAAAGTGTTAACTTGGACAATATAGGGACAGGATAGGACAATATAGGGTCAATTTAGAATAATATTGAACAATTTAGGACAGCATATGGTCAACTTAGGACAATACGGGACAAGTAAGGACAATGTAGGGTCAAGTTAGGACAATATGGGACAAGTTAGGACAATATAGGTTCAATTTAGGATAATATGGATCAAGTTAAGACAATATAGGGACAATTTAGGATAATATTAAACAAGTTAGTACAACATTGGGTCAACTTAGAACCAAATGGGACAAGTTAGGACAATGTAGGGTCAATTCAGGATAATATAGGTTCAACTTAGGACAATATACGGTCAATTTAGGATAATATAGTGTTAACTTGGACTATACAGTGACAAGTCAGGACAATATAGGGTCAATTTAGGATAATATTGAACAAGTTAGGACAACATAGGGTCAATTTAGGACAATATAGGGTCAACTTAGGACAAAATTGGTCAAGTTAAGACAATATAGGGACAACTGAGGATAATATTAAACAAGTTAGTAAAACATTGGGTCAACTTAGGACCAAATGGGACAAGTTAGGACAATGTAGGGTCAATTTAGGACAATATAGGGTCAACTTAGGACAATATAAGGTCATTAAAATTAAAATAATAAAATTTTGCACTCTAATCAATGACAAAAGATGACAGAATCGAATGCAGTGAAACGCAGTCTAAATTTTTTATTGTAAAATGAAAAGTTTGTGAAAAGTGAGAAAAACAGTGTTCTGCAGGTGTCGAGAGGCAAAATAAGAAACGAAGCGCTTCGAATAACCTCCTGAGACCCCGGGTTCATAATTCAACCCATGCGTGCTAGTCCACTAAGAATTTTACTCATCTCAAAGAGTGAAATTTAGGCCTCACTTTTCGCAAACATAATTTTTACATTGTGATTATTTCGCAGTGAAATAGTATTCGGTAACAATAAGATGAAGAAATAATCCTTAAGAATAGAGCAATGACTGATTGATGATGGTACAATATTGCACAAGTGTTTTCTGTTTTATAATCAGGTGTAAATAAACACAGGGAAGTTTAATTATAGTCTGAGAATAGTAACTAGGTAAGCAGCACTGCAATTATTACCCGATTAAAGTTGACAGCAGAAAGACAATTAATCTTTATCATTTATCATTTAATGAAAAAATTTCATTTTGCAATTGCAAATGGTTGGGATTCCTCATCAATGGAGATGAGTTGTAAGAATCGATATTGAAGTTTTAAAAATAGGTACAAGTTAAAAATACGCGTACGCGATCATTATAACGGAAAAGTGCTTTTTGAAATGAAGAGACAAGAGAAACGAGCAAAAAGATGCTGAAAACTGCAGATGAAGAAACAATGTGTCCTAACTAACCTTATATTGTCCAAGTTGACCCTATATTATCATAAATTGACCCTTTATTGTCCTAAGTTGACCCTATATTGTCCTAAAATGACCTTACATTGCCCTAAATTGACCCCACATTGTCCTAAATTGACCCCACATTGTCCCTAACTTGTTCAATATTATCCTAAATTGACCCTATATTGTCCTAACTTGTTCCATATTGTCGTAAACTGAGCCTATATTGTCCTAATTTGTTATATATTGTCCGAAATTGACCTTATATTGTACTAAATTCACCCTATATTGTTCTAAATTGACCCTATATTTTCCTAAATTGATCCATATTGTCTTAACTTGTCCCATATTGTCCTAAATTGACCCTATATTGTCCTCAATTGACCCTATATTGTCCTAAGTAGACCCTAAATTGCCCTGCATTGCTCCTATATTGTCCGAACTTATCCGTATATTGTCCTAACTTGTCCCTACGTTGGCCAAGTGGTCCTTATATTGTTCAAGTTGACCCTATACTATCCTAAATTGACCAAAATTGACCCTATATTGTCCTAACTTGTCCCATATTGTCCTAACTTGACCAAATATTTTCCTTAATTGACCCTATATTGTCCTAAACTGTCCCTATGTTGTCCAAGTTGCACTTTTATTGTCTCAGTTGACCCTGTATTGTCCTAAGTTGTTCCTATAATGATATAACCTATCCTTAAATTGTTTTTTCGACCCTAGAATGTCCTAACTTTATCTTAGTTTTGAATAAGACATTTTGTATCAATTTTTAACTTTCGTCAAAAGTAGAACACAAAAATTTCCATTTTTGTTCCATAATTACCTCAATTGACAGTTTCATCAAACTTAGGGCATTAGGGGCCACTTAGGAATCAAGAAATTCTAAATTTAATCAGTTCATTATTTTGTACCTTAACTCTTAAAATTTCATAACTCACTTTCCTCAAAAAATCATTACAGAGAAATCCTGTTCAAGTCTTCTTAATACGATTTCTTTCTTAAAGAAACAAATCTATTTTTCTAACTGCTAGACACTTTTGACAAAAATGGTATACATATATATTTAAATTGTAAAATTTTCAATTGTGCGAGAAATTGCCATTTTAAATTAGGTAACGGAACAGTCGGTTTCTTGTAAAGGGATTCCAAGCGACTTCTGATCGAGTGAGATGTAAATGCGAAAATTCAGGTGTTTGCGGAACGAATCAACGATTTATGAGTCGATAACATTCGGTGGAATATTTTTCAAAAATGAAAAGTATTCGAATTACTCGAATTTCAAAAAGTTTTGAAATATCCTTTCCCGTAAAAATGCGCCCCTTCAACATCCTGGTAGAACTTCATTTTTCTCTCAAACTATAGATCCAGAATTAGAAAGGTGAAATTAATAATCAATCAAACGCAAAGGGAATGTTGTAATAATTTGAAAGTTTTTGCAACAATTTGCATTTTTCATCATCAAAAAGAAATCAAAGAAGTAAAAATATTTTCCTAGCCCACATGTATCGGAATAGTTTTTTTCAATAGTTCATGATAGGGGAACTTTCTTTCTTAAATGCAGATTTTTTTTAATAAAATAATTGCAATTCCCGAACGTGAAACATATATTCTATCTCTGTTCCTTAAACCGGGGTGCTTTTTGAAATTAAAATTAATTAAAAAATTAATTAGAAAAAATTAATGATCGTTCACACTGAAATAAAAATAAAATAAATAATTATTAATCTTTGTGTGACTTTCTTTTATTTATTTTAATTGAAATATTATTATATAAATAATTCCTCTTTTTCTTTATTCAAATTCAAATTGTTTATAATAATTTATATTCTTTTTTTAATTTTATTTTAATTCCCTTTTATCTTGTTTCATCTCATTTATTATATTATAGTTTGCATTTCTCTTGCATTAACAAAGTTTTCTTACAATTTCCTTTTAATAATAATTGGAATATTAATAATTTTAACTTCAGATTACTAACATTCTACAGTGTATTCCTAGTAATCCCTAGCTAAAGGTAGATTCTTAGCTCAACAATCTCTAAATTAAGTATTAGTGATGCTACAATGCACCAAAACGAAACTAGTACTGTTGAAGCAACAAATTAATGAACAAAAATTCATACACCCTCATCAAACAACCTGTCAGTCGTACTATGTACTTTGATAAAAATCATTTAATGATTATTCTTTTTGTCACAACCCACCGGTTCACAGTGCTTTGAAACTGGAAAATGGAGTTCAAAACAGCGTAGAGCCTGCAATTCTCAACCGATTTGCATTGTCTTTTTTTTAAAATACTCGTTAATAAATTCTTAAGAGATCCCTCGAAATTCGTAACACATTGTGCAACTGCTATGTTACATAAATTAATGATAGGAATGTTTAAACAATTTATGTTTAAAGAATCCATTCCTTCTCCCGAAAATTAAAAGAAAGAAAATGTTGATTCTTCTAATTAAACTTACATCTATTAACTTACCTAAGAAAACTCTTAAAATTTAAAAAGTACCATAAATATTTATACTTACATCTAAAATCCTAAAAATAGCGGAAGAATAAACACAAACAAAAGAACAATGTAAAACAAAAAACTATAATAAGAAATAAAATACAGCGCAGAATTACAAACCTTGTCCTGTAAGTATTGAATAACTATTCAGTGAATATTACCCGTGAACGGTAACGAATGCAGAATGTATGTGAGAAGTAGTACTGAAGAAGGCAGAGAAATACAAAGAGTGGGGATTTCGCGCATGCGCTTTATTACAATTTTTTTACTAAGAAGCCATGCCTTCAATCAACAACCACACTTTTTTTCTGTGCTTTTTTTTAATTTTTTCACTTAAATAATCGAAATTAAAAATGAGTAAATAAGGACATTACCAAAATCAGGAATTATTTAAATAAGATTGTTCAAACAATCAGTTTTTGTAATGCTATGAACTTTTCTTAAATTTGAAAGTGAGTTGATTGTATTCAGAGTAATTTTACAGAAGAAAGCAATTCGTTTGTTATAAAGTCTCCCAAATTATTGATTTGTTAACAAAGATTGTTTAAACAACTGATCACTGTAGTGTTATTATGAATTTATTTCAAATTTAATTAAACGGCAATTTTATTAAAGTGATTCTACAAAAAAAAGACTCATTTCTTGACAAAATTGATAAAATTACGCATTTGTTATTTAAGATTGTAAACATTATTAAACTCTGATGTTTAATTGTTTCTACTTTGGAACTAAATATGGAGATTATAATACATATTGGGATCGTAATATGCAAGATTATAAAAAAATAAAAGAAATTTAGAAA
>WNHD01010281.1:0-16205 GCA_011057455.1 Ganaspis sp. Gsp50
GGATCTCTGTTTTTCTCAAAGAATATTAAATAAACGTTGCATACAAAATTCATTATTAAATACAACGTAGGAATCCTTTATCAGAAAATAAACAATAAGTTTATCTGAACTCAATATTATACAAAATAAACAATTTATCAATAATACAAATTTTGTGAATCAAATTAAAAATAAAAATGTTGAGTCCGAGCTTGGCCACAAAATAAGGATAATAATTAATTACGCGAAATACGTGAATATAAAGTAGTTTTCCGGTGCCACCGTGAGGGAACTACTTTTGTGACTTGTTTAAATCAAAAATAATGTCACAACCAATACCATTGGATTTTCATTTTAAATGACTCAATGGTTGGCTCCAGTAAAGGTGTAATCACAGGAAATAAGTGCGCATGCGTAGTACTTAGCTGCATTGAAGGTTGCATGTCGGTAAGGTAGAACCCTCCCACACCAACTGAGTCAAGATCCATGTCAGGGATCTGCATTACCGACTGACGGTAAACACTTACCGACATTGGCGCGAAAATTTTAATTTCAAAATACACTTAACAACTAAATTTTAAGTTTTAAAGTAGCGCCATCTCTTGGAGGCAGCCAGAACTACAACCCAAGAGCACGAAAATTCAAATTCACCCCCTTCCTGCAGACTTTCAAAGTAAAATAAAAAGTGTCGCCATCTAGCGGTGGCTGTCGGTACTAACTCGGTCGGTAAGGTAGAACACCCTCCCCACAGGGTAAAACAGTGTCGGAAAAGTAGGAATCTGCATTACCGACTGTCGGTAAGTGTTCCCGTAGCCCCCTTGCTCTACTACTGTCAGTTACTCAAAAGAATCCCTGCCTTGTACTGTTGAATGGAAAGTGAAGCTGAAAATTAACTTCAATTAAAAAAAAGCAACAAAAAATTAACTTAACCTTAAAATTACCATTTGAATTAATATTAAATCGGTGTAACTGGCAAGAAATTTTGCTACTTTGCAGCAGATGTGTCACAATAAATTTAAAGATTTTCCAAAATTCCCTCAAAGCTTCTATATTTTATGCTGATATTTTTAAAGGTCAAATAATAATAATAATAAAAGAAGAATTAACTCAAGTGATAGTTTTAACTAAAATTATTTATTTGAAACTTTATAATAATTACTTAAATATCTAAGTGATTTTAAAAATAATAAATGTTTAAATTATTTTATATGATTTAAAGTCTTACCAAATTACTTTTTTTATATTAAAAACAAATTTTGTGCAAATTGTGTACAAAACATCTTTGTCAAGCCTTAGCAACCATCGAATCTTCCCATATTAACTATAATATGGTGTACTCTTACAGACAGCATTTGGACTGATCTCTAAAGCTTGAAGACTATTGTTGGAACAATCTTATATTAATGACAAGATTTTTCATTGGGAATACGTAGAATAATATTTCAAAATATGTAAGTGATAGGAACTTATATTAATTTTATTATGTTGGTTTTACATACTCAAACATATTAGTAATTAATTATTTAAAAACATTTCAGCAATATACGCAGGCAAATAGACTACAGTAGGAGCGTGAATAGATGATGTACCAATCCGTACATGTCCCATAATCAGCATGGAAGGTTCTCTTTGACTGCGTCCTACTCTCGGATATGGAACCAAACCAATCGCTCTTCTATCGCTTTGTTTTAGTTTAGGTACTACTGCAAACAAAATATAAATGTATGAATTTTGGATTTATTATGTTCAAATTTTAATAATTTATTTCAATTACATGTATGTAAATAGGTTGTATAACTTAAGGGGCTCATTAGAATTTCTCAGCGAGTTTAGTATATTGCGCAATTTTGAGTTTAGTCTATCGCTTGCCAAGCCGGTGTGCACCCATCCACATTGTGAGACGATAACTCATAGTGAGACGATAACTCATATTCCGGTGTGAGTTACGTCCGAAATTCTGTAATGTCAATTTGTTAATAAATAAACTTTTATATTTAGTTGGACATTTAAATTGGACGTTTATTTTTATTTATATTTCCTAAGCGGAAAAAACCTCGCAATCGCGGACCATTTGGTCCTTCGAGCCGGATGGTGGTGCACATTTTAATGATGTTTGCAATTGCTAACTTAAATTGTTGCTAATAAAATTATTGCGAGTGTGTGCAGTGCCTAAAAGTGGTGAACTATGCAAACTCTGAAACTATATACTATTCTTTTTATTAGCTAAAAGGCAGGAATGTTACTTTTGTTTCATTAGGAAAAGAAAATTTTCTGTTTCAAATTATGTCAGTACTTGAATTTTCTTCCACAAATTGTTAATTTGATTAACAAACTTAAGTTCGAATTATTTTGCAAACGAACTACAAAATCATCAAATTTCCTGTTATCGCATTCATGATATAAAGGAATGTGTACTTGAAGTGACCTCAGTATAAGTGTACAGACATTTAATTGTTTTGTTTTTCTGAATTATTCGTCAGTATAATCACTAATACAGATAAACATCTATCCCATCCATGTAATACGGCAGCGATGATTCAACATACTATCTGGATTAATACACTCAAAGAATTCCAACAGAATTACCGAATCATCACACCGACTATGGACGGCTAATCTTCTGTCTCTACTATTGCTAAGTTGTCTTGAGAGCTAACTGAAACAAAATTCTCTTAGCTTTTCTTCTTCACAACCACAACCTCAACCTGTATACACTCTACTACCAATCATACAATACCGGCTGCAAGCATATTAAATGATAGACTCTTATTCAACTTTCCTAATCTACAACAACTATGCCAACTGATTATCAATATATACTTGAGATTGGACTCCAGCTTGGATCTTGAAATCACTATAATTAGAGATCTAATTAGAAATTTAATTACTTACACAACACTTCGATCTACACTAAACTCTCTTGAAGTTCCTGTACGCCTACATTCATATCAACTCACACCTGTTTACTTGTTACTACCACAACGAGATCTACAATCAACATCAGTACCTATAACTTTCAACTTTGTGAGTTCGTTCCGTAATGCTATTCTTTTGTTCAACTTAGACTTGATTAACCTTAAAGTCAACTTAAGACTAGAATTTTGAAATTCATTAATTAACCTTCTACGTTAGTATTAGGATTATATCAAGAATCCGATATTCGCTTAAAATTTTACGTAGCCCTTTTTGAGATCTCAGAATTTAAGATAGTATATTTTAAAATCATGTCAAAATTGTGAATAACTTAACGAATCTTTTTTTGAAAATCAGTCAGTAAATAATATTGTTAGCTTATTAAATTGCTTCTCTTTTTCTTAAGATTATATTCTGAAATAGGAATTTCAATTTCGTTTGCGATAAAGATATCTTATAAAGATTTAAATAAGTACTTATATCAGTATAATGTAATCGATTCTTTATTAAATTACATTCTAATTGATTTGAATATTAACCTATCTGTTAGGACATAATATTCTTGCGTCATCGGTCACCTTTCTAGTATCTAAAAGGATTTGAGGACGATTATGCAGATTGAGATGAACTTAATATAGATACACGATTGTAATTAAATACAAAAATAATTAAACTGAATCGTCCTTGAATACTTTTATCTTTCTTCATCAACGATTGAAACGCACTCAATGTTAGAGAGCGCGCCATAGCTTACTAAAATTCTAATGCTATTAATTTTTCTGCACATTAAGGAAAATTCAATACTATTTTATTATATTTTGTTTGTTGCTCTGAAAGCGTTGAATATTTACATTCTTTCTATTGTTGGTTTAATACGCTTATTGAAGTGACAACTTTAACAAATTCAGGTCTGATCTATTAACAAAATGGCAACCGATCTAGTAGATCTTTTAGCTTCCCAAGATAACCTTGCTCGACACATCGCAAGGTCATTTTCTAATTTTCAAAAGCTCGGGGCTGCTGCCATGACTCTGGGTGCCTGTAGGGCGATACATGAAAATTTAGAGAAAAAGTGGGCCAGGTGTCAGTTTCAACATGACCAGATTTTGAGTCTTTGCACCACCGAAAGTCTCAGGAACTTAGAGTATTTCACTAATGATATTCTTTCCACTACTGAGGAAACTTATCTAAACCAAAAGGGTATTTTCTTAGATAAACTCGATACCTATTCTCAAGGTCAATCTTCTAAAACTCAACTCAACTCTCTTTAAATCGATGATTCATGATAATAACATTTTATCTGATGTTGAACGCATGCATTATTTAAAAAATTCCCTTTTGGGAATTACTACTACTACTACATTACTACTTCAAAATATTCCCCCCCACTGCTGCGAATTTCTCTCGAGCTTGGCAAACTCTGAATGACGAATATCAAAATTTAAGAATTTTAGTTAACGTTCAGATTGCCTTGCTTTGTAAATTAAAACCTTTGACTGCAGAGTCCCTCTCTGAATTAAAACACCTTTTTAACAGTACCATTGATGCAATTGGTACGCTTAAGAATCTGAATCGCGCAGTTGATACATGGGATGACTGGCTTGTTTATATAACAGTACAAAGGTTGTTTTACAAACTCGTCGCGATTGGGACAATTCTCTAGGAGCTACGACTAACCCCCCGGATTTCGAGCTACTCGAATTGTTTTTATCTACACGTATTCGTACCCTTGAGTCTTTGGGTGATTGCGATACTATACCGAATATAAGTGCACGCAATCCTGGTGCTGCTAATAATGCATCGAAACAAAATAAGTCTATTAAGGCTCATCCTGCCACCAAATCAACTTCTAAACCTCAATCAAAACCGCAACAATGTCCTTGTTGTAAACAAGATCATTATCTTGGAGCCTGTTCAGTGTTTAAATCAAAATTGATACCCCAACGATCTGAATTAGTTCGCTCACATAAACTGTTGTTTTAACTGCTTTGGAGCACACGCAATTAAGGACTGTCACTCACAGAGAGTATGCCGTACATGTTTTCAAAGGCATCAATCTCTTTTACATGATCCTAATAAAATTAAAGTTAGTCCTCCCCCGTTGCCTGCATCTCAAAACACCGTGGCCTCTTCCAATCTTACCACGGTTGTTCCAACGCGGACAACCTCAGTTACAGGACATGTTACAGATGCCTGCGCATCCAAACGAACTTCAGTGTTGTTAGGAACTGCTACAGTCTACGTCTCTTCTAATGACGGGACTATCACTTTAACTCGAGGATTACTTGATCCTTGTGCAGAGTGTAATTTTATATCAGAATCTTTAGCGCAACGTCTGAAGTTGTGTAGAAATTCTACCAATCTACACATCTCCGGAATTGGCGCGACTCCCTCTGGACAAGCACGAGGTTCTGTTAACTTCACAGTCTCATCTCGACACTGTAACACATCTATCAAATTACATACCACTGCTTTAGTTCTCCGTCGTCTTACGGAATACTTACCACCTCCCTTTACTCTTCCGAATGAGTGGAACGAACTTAACCAAAATGACTTAGCAGACACAAATTTGAGATCTGGAGAACCGATTCAATTGCCCCTAGCATGTGAAGCCTATTCTATTATGTTTCAGCCTGGGTTAAAAAAGGATCCGCATATTCCTATCATAGCTCAGGAAACCACAGTTGGTTGGATATTGACTGGCCCAACCACTAGTTCAATCGTCCCAAATTCAGAGACCCTTGGAGAAATCAAAACTCCCATTCAACCTGTAGTTAGTCTACCCTGCGTCCTCCACAATAACCTACCTCAATTACTCCAGCGCTTTTGGGAGCAAGAAGAAGTATCAAAACCATCTTCCTCTTTCTTGACTGAGGAAGAGCAAGAATGTGAAAATCACTTCTCTTCCACCCATACTCGTAACCAAGACGGACGCTATGTAGTACGACTCCCTTTTAAGAAGCCCACTGACTCTTTAGGTGACTCCCGTACACAAGCTTTACGCACTCTAAAAAGCATGGAGCATCGATTTCAACGCAACCATTCTCTGCAAGAGGCGTATACACAGTTCTTGAATGAGTATTCCAACCTTAAACATATGGAGGAAACTTCTGTCCTTCCCAAGAACAATGAATGCTTTTATCTACCACATCATGGCGTATTCAAGGAAAGTAGTACAACTACTAAATTACGCGTCGTATTTAACGGTTCTCAACGTTCGACCACAGGAGTTTCCTTAAATGATCTACTTCATACGGGACCTAAATTACATTCGGAACTGTCAGATATTCTCTTACCATGGCGAATTTTTCGTATTGTCTTTTCCGCGAACATTGAAAAAATGTTTCGTCAAATTCTTATTCACCCGAATGATAGAGATTTTCAGAGAATTCTCTGGCGAAACAATCCCTCGGATGCTCCTCAAACCTTTAGACTATCGACAGTGACTTATGGCTTAGCATGTTCACCATTTCTGGTAATCCGTGTTGTTAAACAACTAGCGAGAGATGAATCTAAACAATTTCCCTTAGCTGCTGCCATACTCGACTATCACATTTATGTGGATGACCTGCTTAGTGGGGCTGATGACCTCACCTCAGCCCTTAAATTACAAACTGAGTTCATGGAACTTCTCATGGCGGGCGGTCTTCCACTACGTAAATGGACCTCCAATGATAGGCGCTTGTTAGAGCATCTTCCTCCAGATTGGGTTGACACTTCACAACCCCTTAACTGGCAAACTGACCAGGAACACCACATGCTCGGATTGCATTGGAAACCGGAAACCGACTCATTTGTTTTTCGATCAACTCAGCCCAACCTACCCGAGACCAATACAAAACGGACAGTAATTTCAAGCATCGCAAGACTATTTGACCCTTTGGGTTGGTTAGCTCCTTTAATTATCAATTGTAAGGTGTTCATGCTTACCTTGTGGGAGATACAGACTGATTGGGATTCAGCATTACCTCCTAACGTTCTTAATCAATGGATTAATATATATGAATCTTTAAAAAAGGTACACCTTATTTCGATTCCCCGTTGGCTTGGATCCGTTAACAATGCGTTATTCGTAGAAATCCATGGTTTCTCTGACGCTTCTATGCTTGCCTACACCGCGGTTATATATCTTCGAGTGTGCACTTCCAAAACACAAACAACCTCGAGACTTATTTGTGCTAAAACGAAAGTTGCATCAATTAAACAAATTAGCATTCCAAAGTTGGAACTCTGTGGTGCTCAACTTTTGGTCCGCTTAACAAATCATATTCGTGCTACTCTTCATTTAGATCACAATGCGGTTCACTTATGGAGCGATAGCACGAATGTATTGGCATGGATACGTGCAACACCTGCAACCTGGAAGACCTTCGTAGCCAACAGAGTTGGTTATATTCAAACAACTCTAACAATGGGTTCCTGGCATCACATTGATGGTAAAGAAAATCCAGCTGACTGCGCCACCCGAGGTTTATCACCCGAGTAGCTAATTGAACATGATCTTTGGTTGTCTGGTCCACCACGCCTGACCCAATCGTGTAACCCTTGGGACCACGATACACTTCCTCTAAAATGTACTCAAACCTTAGAACGACGAGTTGTAGTACATCAATCTTCAGTGTCAAATAAGAATGATCTCGTCTGGATATTATTTTCTCCCTATGCTTCCACATTCTTGAAATTAGTTCGAGTAACTGCATGGTGTAGACGCTGGATCCTTTATCTACCTAGATTTCAAAACTTACATCCTAAAGATTATAAAGACCATCCAAATATCCTCTCAGTATCAGAACTTGAAGCATCTCGACTCTTCTGGATTAAGACGGTTCAACAAAAGGCTTACAACTCTGAACTTAACATATTGTCGAAGACAAAGCGGGATCTTCCTAAAAAAAGCTCGTTAATCTCGGTAAAGCCAATCTTAGATGAGAATGGATTGTTACGAGTCGGAGGACGTCTTAAACATTCCATACTTGATCCTGACGAGAAAAATCCATTGATCCTACCAGGAAACTCTCGTATCACTGATCTTATTATTGATCAATGTCATCATCGAACTCTACATGGCGGTATTCAACTAACGTTAGCTACACTCAGGCGACGATACTGGATTACTCAAGGTCGTCGGGCTGTGAAGACTAGGATAAATCACTGCATAACATGTATACGTTTCCGAGCTTCTAGTGCCGTTCAACAGATGGGCAATCTCCCTTTTCATCGGGTCAAACCTAATCCCGCACTCTTGCATTCAGGAGTAGAATATTGCGGACCGGTCCCTATCAGGACCAGCTCAGGTCGGGGACAGCATTCCAAAAAGGGGTATATATCAGTCTTTGTTTGCTTCGCAACTCGAGCAGTGCATTTGGAAGCAGTTTCAGACTATACCACTACTCAGTTTCTAGCAGCGTTCCGACGATTTACGAGTAGGCGAGGTATTCCTGAAACTATGAGTAGCGATTGCGTTACGAATCTCGTCGGTGCTGACGCTGAATTACGCAAGTTATTTCGCGCCGAGTCGCAGTTTTCTAAGGACATTGCCGTAGCTCTCGCAAACGATGGTACCGTCCTTGATGGAAATTAACCCCAACAGACTAGATCGTTGGACTCTCGTTCAGAGAATGCATCAAGACTTTTGGCATCGTTGGTCAAAGGAATATCTCAGCTCTGTACAGACACTTCCTAAGTGGAGACGTCTGAGGCCTTCAGTGGAAATTGGAGACTTGGCCATTCTAAAGAATGAAGCGTTGCCCCCTTCTAAATGGCCTTTATGTAGAGTCATTGAGACACACCCTGGAGATGATAGCCTAGTGCGGGTCGTCCCTGTTAGGGCGGCATCCTCGACCTTTAAACGTCCAATTACTAAATTGTGCCTCTTACCTAAACCTGAATCTGTCTCGCGTTCTCTAGTTGACACTTGAATAAAGCTTCATATCTACAAACCTATCAAATTCTCAAGTTGCATAATTGTTTAGTTTAATCATAATTTGAGTAAGTCGTTATGGCGGGCGGCTCAGTCTTATGTAAATTGATTTTCTGAGTTTGTAAACATTTTCGTTTTTCCTTCTTTTTCTTTTATTATTTTATTTTCTTCTCATTGAAAAACGAGACGGGCGGGATGTTCAAATTTGAGTAATTTATTTCAATTACATGTATGTAAATAGGTTGTATAACTTAAGGGGCTCATTAAAATTTCTCAGCGAGTTTAGTATATTGCGCAATTTTGAGTTTAGTCTATCGCTTGCCAAGCCGGTGTGCACCCATCCACATTGTGAGACGATAACTCATACGAAATTCTGTAATTTCAATTTGTTAATAAATAAACTTTTATATTTAGTTGGACATTTAAATTGGACATTTATTTTTATTTATATTTCCTAAGCGGAAAAAACCTCGCAATCCCGGAACAATTATTTTGTATATAAATTAATTTTAGAAAATATAGATATATTTCATAAAGAAGTTTAAATGGTTAATGTTCAAATAAATAACTTCCTAATTTGTTTTCTATTAAAAAGCAAATAGTTTAGTTTTATGTTTGAAAAATGTATCCGTTAGCCTGCATTTAAGGCTTGAACTATAAATCTGTTTCAAAAATATAATTAAAGAATTTTTTAAACCAAATAACGTTAATAGAAAAGTAACGATTTATTAGCCTTTTAAAAATGCTCTCCATTTCTACATTCGTAACTTTAAGGTATTTGTTCCGTGGAGGTCGTGTTCGAAAATCCTAAGAAATGTATTTTAAACCTTTAACAGTCAGTGACACACATGCATATATGAGACAAAGAGTCGTGCTACTTCTGCTTTATGACATACACGCAAAAAATGTTTGATTGTCTAAATAGAAAATCTAATTCGCGGGACCTAACTGTCTTGTTAATATAGGTCTAATCGGACTGACGGTCTTTGTTACTAAATAAATTTGGTTATATAAAGCTTGATTGAAGTAACCAAATTGATCGTTTCTGTAAACTAAACTTTGTATTGATGCTTTAATTTAATTATACTGGCATATAACCAAAAATAGTTTGAAAATAAATATGAAACGTTATTTATTAATGAAATATAAATGATAGGGTAACGGCACCAGTTGTGGATCAATTAAGCTCCTTAACTTTCTTATTTTGACTTTCAAGTCTTAACTTTCAAGTCTTATATGGTTGCTTTTAGACAAATATCATAGCTATTCTTTATAATTGAATGACTAAGAATGTTCCAATAGATATTTTCGTTTATCAATACAAACTAAACTTTGTATTGATGCTTTAATTTAATTATACTGGCATATAACCAAAAATAGTTTGAAAATAAATAAGAAACGTTATTTATTAATGAAATATAAATGATAGGGTAACGGCACCAGTTGTGGATCAATTAAGCTCCTTAACTTTCTTATTTTGACTTTCAAGTCTTATTTTAACATTTACCTTAACTGATAATTGCGATTTATTTATTTATAAACACATAAGCACAGTGACCATTTGATCCACCACTGATGCCTGATCCACCACTGGTGCCTTTACCCTATAATAATTTTGAAATATTTTTAATATTATATACCTTACAGATCTCGAGTTACATTCAAAAAATAACAAATAGTTTTTAATTTTAATATAATCTTCGTTATACTACGGTTATTTTCTAGATATTTTGTATTCCATTTTTAAAAATCATAAATCTTTGAAAATATTTCATAACCCACTTTTTAGGTATCCAAAATAATTATGAAGTATGCTGCTTGAGTGATAACAAATAAACAGATTTTCCCAGTTAAAGAAGGATACGAGAGATCAACGTAGGTTCCCTTATGGGATCCCTTGTGTGTTCCTTCAAGGGTTCCCTTATGGTTTCCTGCGAAGGGATATACGCGCAAGGTAATTTTGGTACGAGACTACGAGGAAACACTGTACCCACGATCCCATGTGGGATGTGTCCCTTTACGGGAACCTTTATCTATCGAAAATTATTTATATTCCCGTATCGGAATTTGCGTGTGTTCCTTCATGATATTGTTTGTGCTAAAACTTTAAAAAATTTAACATGCTGCGCAATAAATTTTAAAGTTCTTTAATATATTGTGTGTATATGTAGTAGATTCCTTTGCAGGAAAACATATAAGAGAACCCTCGAAGAAACACACAAGGGATCCCATATAGGAACCTACCTGGGATCCCTCGTAAGCTTTCTTAACTGGGTGGTGATAATAATCGTAATAATTTTGTCTCTGTAAACAATCTTGTTCGATTAAAAATACCTGATGTTTGTTTCAAATAATCAAAAAATAATTTTTTACCACATAATCATGTTTTTCGCTCTTTTTAATGCCTGCAAGGCGGGGCAAAAATAGTTTTTTTTATCATTGGTCGAAGGTAGCAGGAGAAAATATTCTCTAGGGATTAAATGCTGCATCTCCCTTACCGACCGCCGAAGTTTCTGTATTATTATTTACCTTCAGTAAAAGTTGCATAGGGTGCGCTCTCTCGTGTCAAGTGCGAAACATGCGTTTTGTAGATAATGTAGTTTAAAATCTGTTTTGACGAGAAAAGTGTTGTCCGTACTTTCGGCGTTAATTAATTGAATATTTTCAAAAACTCATAATAATGAGTAGTGAAAACAGTGATAAAGAAATTTCCAACACTCCTCCAGAGCTCAGAGCAATCGCACAAGGTGCGATAAACGATTTGTTACCAGATAAATCTAAAGCTATTTATGACGCTGCGTACAATTCTTTTAAAAAGTGGAAAGTAAAACACAAAGCGAAACCCTCATCAGAAAATGTGCTCCTCTCATATTTTGATGAACTGGCAAAGAAATATAAATCCTCAACTTTGTGGGCACAATATTCAATGCTAGAGAACAAATAAGCATTCATGAGAATCTTGAAATTAGCCAATACGTGAGATTAAATTCGTTTTTAAAAAAGCAATCAGTTGAGCAATCCTTGAGCCTTAAAGTAAGTTTCCTATCTATCACTACGCAACTAATCTATCTTATACTTTTTAATTCTTTTCAATTTAGGATGAAAATTTAATCTTCTGAATTTGTTTTTTGTTACGGGGGGTGCGCCCCCCGAACCCCCCCCCCCTCTTTAGCCTTAAACTAAGTTTCCTATTTATCACTACCCAACTAATCTATCTTATACTTTTTAGTTCTTTTCAATTTAGGATGAAAATTTAATTTTCTGAATTAGTTTTTTGTTACGAGGGGTGCGCCCTCCGAACCCCCTCCCCTTTAGCCTTAAACTAAGTTTCCTATTTATCACTACCGAACTAATCTATCTTATACTTTTTAGTTCTTTTCAATATAAAATGAAAATTTTATCTTCTGAATTAGTTTTTTGTTACGGGAGGTGCGCCCCCCGAACCCCTCCCCTCTTTAGCCTTAAACTAAGTTTCCTATTTATCACTACCCAACTAATCTATCTTATATTTTTTAGTTCTTTTCAATTTAGGATAAAAATTTAATCTTCAGAATTAGTTTTTTTTGTTAACCCCCCCCCCTTCAGCCTTAAACTAAGTTTCTTATATATCACTACGCAACTAATCTACCTTATATATTTATATATAAGATATATAATATGATAATTTACATATATTGTCATATTTGCCCCTTCTTACATGCATTAAAATTGAGCGAAAACTCATGCCTTTGTGGAAAAAAATATCGTGTGTGCCATGGGACAACAGCCTTTGTCATACTCGTGTGATTGTAGCCCTCGCCTTCAGCTCGGGCTACAAACTTCACACTCGTCTGAAAAAGACAGTTTTTGTCCCTTGGCGCACAATATACTATTAAAGAAACTCAGTTTCGTCTTTGAATACAAACCATTTCTTTTGCGTGTACATATGGAAACCTTAAAAATAATCAATTAAACTTAAAAGAAAAAAAGAATGCCACAACGTATTCTACGGTTTTTGGGGTCGCCGAATTGAAATTCGAAGTCGAAATTTGAAAATTAAAAGTGGAGCATTCAAAATGTCGACAAAACTTTTTAAAACTTTGCCGTATTTGGTTAATAATGTTTACTCTGGGGGTTTGGAAGTAGCTTAATCTAAATCTAAAGTCAAAATTTAAAAATTCAAAATGGTGGATTCAAATATGTGCCAAAATTGTAAAAATTTGCCGTTTTTGGTTAATAATGTTTAATCAAGGATTTTTGGATTCGATGAATCCAAATCTGAAATTGAGATTTGAAAACTTAAAATGACTGATCCAGAATGGTTACCAAGATTTTAAACATTCGTTATATTTGGTTCATAATGTTTTTTCTGGAATTTTTGCGTTCGTTGAGTTTAAATGCACTCAAAGCCGCTCTTTACCACATACAGAGTCACAAACGATGAAGATGTGTGTAACTGAAGAAGCTTTGTTTACGGCGTCGTCAGCAAAATGGAATTTGCGGTGAACATCATAACTACTCGAAATTTTATTTAAAATGAAAAAATGAAGTATATTTTATTAGAAGGATAATTTTGCCCGCGCCCAACGTTTTCCTTTTCCTTTTTTTAAATATTAGAATTTTTGACGATTAAATAGTGCAAAACACCCTTTTTTCGCTTAAAAATGCCGCCATTTTGTAACTGTATCTTGAAGAAAAATAGGAAAAAAAAAGAAAAAAAACGTTGGGAGCGGGTATTCTATGTGTTAAAAAAGTATGCCAAATTTGGATAAGATCGGTGCAGTAGTTTTCAAGTGAGTGTTCACCGACTTTGGAAATCATTATTTCGAGAAAAATGCATTTAAGGTTGAAGCACTCAAATGAGGACTTTTGAACAGGCGATGTAAAAGTACTTTGGATGAGAATAAATACGAAGTATAGTAGGTTATTTCAAACGTTAGAAATCCAGCTTTCAGAATATATTTTGATCAGATTTTTAAATGCAACCATTGAAGCTGGGGAACTCGAAGAAGTTTACTCTTTTTGGCACATTTTTATTCAAAATGCATGTAAAACTCTATAACTTTAATAATTTTTTTTCAAATGACTTGGAACTTCTCTGGAATATGTTTGAGATGTCCTGCTACAAGAAAATGCAAAAGAAAAAAAACGATTCTTTGGACAATACCCTCCCCCCCTTAAGCTATAGAATTAGGAAAATTATTATCTCCTACTAACTAATTTTATAGAGTGTTGACCAATTTTAAAGTATGGGAGGTACTAAGTTGGCACTGTGGGCTAAGTTCGCTCCCCTATTTTTGAGAGGTGAATAAAATGTACATTTTCACTCCACGATGCATTGTGGTGCAAAAGCTACCCTAGAATCTTTCTGAATGTCATAGAATTCTGGAAAGACATTTCCTGCTCACAACCAAACAGTTGTCAGCGTTATTAAACCAGATGTACGTACAGTTCTCGGACAAACGGCTTACTGGGCCGATTCAGTACTATTTTCTCTTATCCATACTCTTTGTTTTTAAAATCCTTATTCAAAGTTGCTTTATTTTTGAAAACGATAATTTGCTTCCTCACAGAAAGCATTGTGATCGTGAAGATAATCGATTTTTCAAAAACAGTTAAAATCGACTTAATTTCACCTAAACAGCTTCAATTTGAAGTTTAAAATAAAATACCACAGATGTACGTTTGTAAATATGTGTGTGTGTATGCTGTATGTGTCACCCTTTTTTATCGCCACCATACTGAAATATCCCATATGAGTGATTTTCACATACCTGTTGAATTTCAAGTTTTAAGTTCTGTGACGTGGTAAAATTATCACACACAAGTTTCGATTTTCAGTCGGATAATTTTTATGATTAATTTTGAAAAGTAGTAATTACGAAATATTTCTTTTATAATAAACACCAGGCTGGAAGTCACAAAATGAGGATGTTGTACATCCGAATAAAAACTCGTCAATTTGTGCCATATTATTTTTTGAGTTTTTGTCTTCAGTTTATCTTATTTAATTTCACTTTTTAATTTGAATTTTGTCAATTATGAATCATTTGTTTTCACTATGGGTTATGTTACCCAAGAGCTAGTAAACTTCTTATTTTTTTTAACATCACCACTGCCAACTTGTCAAACCGGTAAACTGTAAATTATTATGAAAACGGTTAAAAACTAATTTCTTTTAAAATCAATTTTACACGCACGAGCACTGTTTAATTTCGAGACAATTGAGAGAGTCAGCGGAGCTGTCATGGTCAACGGTCCCTGGAGTTCCTGAACACTAAACTGGTGAACATCGGGAGTTCGTGAACATCATCTTGGTCATCGTGGGATTTCGACCGGATGCTGAATTCGGATGCGAGTCCCAAATTCGTCGTGGTGTCCGGTATTTTCCAGAGTTGATATGATTGCTCACTTGTCAAAACAATCCATCATTTTGAAATGTCAAGGCGCACTAACGCCATCAAACTGAACAATCAGTGAGCGCACTTGTGCCATCTACCAGAATCGGATACCATCAGCCGATAAACTCGTGATCAGCGGTCGATATTTAGACGATTAACTTTATCAGTGAAACGCAAATAACTCGACACGCATGTGTATTATTGATCCCCCTTAACTCTCGTGGATGATGTGACGCTTTTCAAGCGTCACTTCCATCTTGGTGTTTGACAAACAATAATTTTCTTTCATCATTAAATTAGAATTTAATTAAAAAGTGCCATTACTGGTCGTGAGTGCTGGCGAGGAAGCCGTCGCATAACAGGTGAGCTCCTTATGTAGAACAATCCTAAAAAGACTTGGTGGAGTCGTTTCTGCCAAAGTATTAAAAAGAAATAGTGAACTACTGGATTCAGTGCTCTGTGTTGTCGCGCGTGTATCCTTCGGCCATTGGACGAATATTATTAATCTTTAATCGTTGAATTAATTGAATAATTATATTTGAACTTGCTTGATTCGAATTAAATGGTTATAAATCTAGAGTCAGTGTAATTTTTCCTTATCCCGACACTCTCCTATATTAAATTAAATATTTAGTTAGTTTGGCAATAATTATAAAATTTAAAATACAGTCGGTTTTAGTTATTTTCTCGTTTTATAAAAGAAATAAATAATTTGAAGTTCAATAAGTAATATTTGAATTTTTAAAATGTGCTAAGTAATCAGGGATTAATTCAATATAATGATAATATAAATAAAAGCTGGTTACAGTTCATATAAAAAAAAATTTATTCCTTATTTTTTATAAATATTTTACTGAAGTTTTTCTCATTATTTGAGCATAATATAATTAGATTATAATCCACATAAGAATCTAAATACTACGGAGCTGAATAAAAATTTGCTACGTAACTTTTTGTAATACAAAAAAAAGGTTTATTTTATTTATTATTTATTTTATTTTATTTATTTTATT